>JADDOH010012238.1:0-64447 GCA_016648135.1 Agrypnia vestita
TAATTACATTAGACATCGTCAGCATAGATGGTTTCACATTCCAATATACAGGACCAACCTGCCGATGGTTATGCCTGTTGGAAGAGCCACAGCTATGCTGAACAAAATCGCTTTGGGTATTGATATATTCCATGTGTCTGAGGGGGTTTTCCGAAGCGGGATTCTCCTACACCTTTGACCAGATTTATGTTATTTTTAATTTATTAAATATTTTCATTTTTGATATATACTTCCTAATATGTAAGCCTTAAACATTTTGTTTGTCATGTACATATTATCATGAAATAAATTAAATTGAAATTGAAATTGTATTTTTCCCATTATGTCTCACGACAAAACAATTATGAAGACAAATTGAAAAAACACACTTTGATCAATATAAAACGGTGAGATGCTTCAGTTAGATAAAAACTACATGATGGAATATTTGCTTTTTTAAAAACACAAATTTTGTTAAAATCTGCCTCCTCAGGGGGCAGATGGGGCAGTTTTGAAAACAATATTTAATGAGCGCGGACCGCGTCGCACCTGTGCCACAGACAATGACAAGGGCCAGAGTGCCGCGTCGGATATGTGCGACAGGCACAAAATTAATTATTTCTCGACGGCCGCGTATCGAATTTGAAAAACGTGATTTTTTCCCGGTAGAGAAATCCCGTAGTGACCTGTCGTTCCATTTTCAACTCATAAACATCACTGATTATATTTTAAATCAACAATCAAAACAGAAGTTTTTCTGCCGTCAAAATCGTATAGAATAGTTATAGGTGGCGCCCCGATCGCGTGTTGCGCAATCGAAATTCAAATATTCCGTCATTCAAGGTCACGCACAAAGTTCGCGGGAAATACAATTTATTTTTTCGATTTATTTGTACACGTATACACAAATATATACGATATGTTTTGCGATATTTGTCAGTTTTTCTTGGTTTTTGATTCAATTGAATACTAACAGTGATTTATTAACAAAAATACACGCAATTTTGTTGCGTTTATTTGAAATATGTGTGCGTGTGAAAGTTTATCATATTTATATGTTATGAGTGCGATGTCCCGTTGTGTGCCGAGCCGTGCAACAAAATATACCACACAGAAGAAGATTATTAGGTAGGCATCAAATAATAATAGTAGTGTTATCTCTAATAAACAAATAAAAATAAATTATTATTTTTCGTATAATGTTGCGCTGGCAACATTATCGGAATTGAATTTTTGTATTTATTTTTTACTTAAACGATAAAAAAATCATTGCTTTACGACAATTACGATAAAATAATATTAATGTGTGTGTGTTTTTTAATATACGCATGTATTTATAGTTTTTTCGTAAAAAGGAAAATCACAAAAAATTCAGAAAATCTTTGGCCTTGGTGATTTACTTTTATCTATGTTTTTTTGGCCCTCAACAAGTTTAAATGCAGAAAATAACGAGGAAAGAGCGCTTGTTTATATTTTAAATCGGAGGCTCTCTGCAAGCTGGTAGTACCAAGGAGACCTGGAGCCACCAAGTTTGCAGAACGTGCTTTCGGCATTGCGAGCCCGGCTATGTGGAATCTGTTGCCTTCAGTGTTGTGGTCCATGGAGAATCAAGAAGCATTTAAAAAGAAGCTAAAAACTAACTTCTTCAAGATATAATACTTGTAAAGCGCCCTTAACACTCCGTTACACGCGTGGGGCACAGGCGTGCCCCAGTGAAATATGTTTGCCTATTATTTATTAAACAATGTATCTACAATCTTGCCGCTTCTAATAGCTGTTGTTAGTGTCCTTGAGTACTCGCTAGTGACGCGACAGCAGCATCGGTGAACGGATGTGTTCTCTGGAAACTTTTTAGTGTCGGTGGGCCACGCCTGTGCCCCGCGCGTGAGATAAGTAACGTAATTATTTCTTTTTGAAGAACGTAAGTCATTTTTGATATTTTCTTATTTATTTTGAATTTCACGTAAAGATAATTAATATTGTATATAATTGTATAATATTTAGCTTTATAATGGTATAATAAAAAATGTGTTTTGTTTGTTTTAGGTACTTATAAACCAAAATGAACAGATTAGAACGACAAATAAGTACTTGGCTCTTATATTCCTAGAAACATCTTTATGTTGCATGCTATGTTCCTTTGAACGTAGCATGCTTTTTTGGGTATAAATCAAAACGATTTGACATCTCAGGAAGATGACAAACCCCGAAAAAGGAGTAAAACAGCTAGGTGCCATGGCTGTGGAAGAGCCAAAAATCGCTCGACTTAAACCTCATGCCAGAAATGTCACAAGCCTGTGTTTAACAATCATAAATATAGTATATGCATTCAGTATTATAATCAAAGTCAAAATGATCTCAATAATTTAACAAATGAAGATTAAAATCTCAAATTTATAATTTCCATGTTAATTTTTTCATAATTTTCTAAGGTTGAGGAAAAAATATTTTTGTTCTTTTTTTATAGAGAAAAGATTTATTTTTTTGTTTTCATTATAAGTGTCAATAAAGACTGATTATGTATAAAATATGTTTATTTATTTATTTCTACCCACATAACAAATAATCCATCAATTACTTGGGCACAGAGTGCCCCGCGCGTGTAAATACGAAATTATTTGCATCGCGTGTAACGGAGTGTTAAAGCAACTTTTACGTAAAAACAGGGCTATAAAAATTAGTATTACTTAAGCCCTAAAAATTCACATAGAAGATTAATCATGGGCAAATCATAAAATGCACTTGTATCTTTGAATATCCACCTTATTTCCCTATTACATCATCACAGAGAACGATTTTACGCCACGCATAGCTTATCAAATGCTACAACGGCCCTACGCGTAGGACCAGTCCATAGAGGGATAGTATAATTCGTCTATGGGCCACCCGTATCTACGGACGATCACCATTTTATCTTTGTTGAGTCGCGTGCCCCGCGCTCGCTGTACTAGGACCATGGACCACGCTGCCCCGGATGGTGTTGATATTAAACCTGAGCCAGGGTCTGCAGCCGAGAGCGGCGATGAAGGAGCCCCGTATACTGACATAGATATAGACCTCCCCGACATCAAGCAGGAGTCCTCCAGGAGGGCCGATCAGCACGACCGTAAGTTGGTTCATTCACGATTAACGATCACGAAACTAAAGTATGTGAATAACGCGTACCAGAGCAGTGCATTTTGCAAGAGTTGGACAAGCCTAGAGGCTAATATTCCTTCATAACCTCCAATATTTTCTTTTGGCGTCATTCCGTTAGACAGGTGATGGCCATAGAAAATCTGACCCTCTTCGACCGCTTTTAAGTCATAGATATCGTTATTCTTTTGGCATTGTGTGGGAATATAGTACCTTTAACCTTCGAAAAATCGAAAATTGGATTGTGGGCCGGAGCGGGATACAAAGTAACCCCAAAGTTTAATCTTTGAAAAAGTTCTATAATACCTTTGATCACATTTTTTGTACAACGCGAACAAAATTCTTCTAAATTTGTCGCCATTTTTATAAGAAAACGTCATATTTTGACGTCTCATAACTAACAAGCATCCGACTGACAGAAGCTTTGCAAGTAGAAGTGAAGTAACCTCATCGTATAGAATATTGCCGATTGTCTATAGAAAACATTTTATTTTCTACTTTGTCTGTCTTACTACACATAATTTAATATTCTTTCGGTGTTGTATTCTATGGGATATTTATGAGGGTTATAAAAAATACCAGCTCAATATCATCTATAACTATTAAATAATATTTTTCTAGTTGTGCCCCGTTCCAGAAGGGGGGTGCTAATTAACATATTTAAAAAGAGAAACTTGTTGCTTTTATAGAAAAACAGTGCTCCGAAGTAAAATATTGTATTTATTAAAAAAAAATTACCCTTTACAGGGCACAAGTCAAAACTGGTCGAAACCACTCATATTTAGGTCGACAATTCATGTGCTCCTCGTAACATTGTCAATATTACTATGGCCCGGTTGCATCAAGTTGGATTAAAGAAAAAGTTCTTTTAAAGCATACATTTTTGCGTTCTACACTAACCAAACAACCCGTTTCCGTAAAAATCTAAACTTTAATCGACCTTTTTCTTTAAACCAACTTGATACAAGCGACCCCAAATTCTCAAGAACGTTAATCGCTTATCAATCGCAAAACGCGACGTGTCATCCCGTTTTTAACAGAAATTAATAAAAAATTGCCTTACAAAAGGTTAAAACGGGACACCAATGGAAAAGGCAGTAAGATTGGTGGTCACCAAGACATGGCATGTAGTCGAGCCCAGGAGACAGGCAAATCTCCAGCTCTGTCATTTCGGATTATTATTTGCGATTCCAGAAGCAGGTTCCAGCAAAATGTGCTGGATAAGGGTGCAGAAAAGTGAGGGGTGTCCAGCCGACAGCGACGATGAAGGGGCGCCCTGTACTGCTACAGGCGTACCGCATCCAGACATCAAGCAGGAGTGCTCGGAGTACTCCAAGAGAGCCGACCAGCGTGACGGTGAGGAATTTTTCGTCTTCTCTATTGCATGTCTTTCAGCCAGTATATCCTTTGTCTTCCAGGACCTCTTCTGCTCCCAATTTGACCTTAAATAAAAAAAATTCTCATATGTTTTGCGTTAAATTAAAAAAATTTCATCAGGTCCCATATATTTTAAATGTGCATGTCTTTTAAAATGATACAATCTATTAATAAATTTACAAGTCTACGGTTTTTTAAAAAGGAAGAAAATTGCTCCACTTTGTGGGCCTTATGTGTCTGTATGGACTCGTGAGACGTCTTTTCTTCAATAATATAACAAAGCAAACGATCATCTTAAATTTATCGAATCTATCGGTTTGTTTAGTTACAATTTTTGTTTTAACCTTTTCGTCAATAAGCGTCCAAAATATCCGTGTAGACCGAAGCGGGGCATCGAAATACCCCACATCATATTCATACAAACAATAATAAAAAAGTTCGTGGCGAGCGACGCGGCACAACCGTCTCTCCGGGCGTCTCTTGTCCGAATGCCGGATTTAATGGTCGCACCTTACCAAACAAGCAACGCATGCACCGCAGTATGGCTGTCTCCCTCGTTCGCCTCTCCGCTGTGGGGCTACCCAGTGCATTAGTTAGAGTGAAACAAATAATAAGCACAATTATTAAAAGATAAGACACAGGGATACGGTATGAACACGTGCAGGTGTATGTACCACGCGTATATCACTTGGCTGAAAACAGTATTTTTAAATATTGTACGCTTAGAAATTTGAAAAACAAAAAATCGTTTACATAATTATTGAGTTATCGAGTTTAAAGTTTTCTCTGGGGAATGTTAATAACCCGCCCCGGGAAGGCGAGGTTAAAAGACACTGTTTTTAAAAATAAAAATAAAAAATTTTGTTTTTTTTTTTCAACCCTTTTTACACAGTTGACAACTATAATATTTTACTTAGATAAATTAGAAAAGTATATATATATATATATATATATATTTAAATTAATATAAAAAATGTAACTTTTGGAAGCTATACTTTTTAAGCGCGTAAGGTCCCGGGTACGATACGATCGACGACGGTGCGCGGCATTCCATATGGAGCGGTGCCGCTCACGTTTTTGTTTATTTGTGCGCAATAAGCTACTGATACACATGCTTATTAGTGTCACGTGAGCATGCGAAGTATCGACCTTCTTTAGGCCTTGCTTATTAGTGGCATGTGTGTACGCACATTGCTAGTAATGATCATGCCACTAATAATTATGTGTATCTGTACCTATAGAGATGGGGCATAGCTAGACCGTATTCAAAAGATACAAAAAATGAACGGAAAATATGTTTTTCTAGTAAATAAGTAACCTTTTTTAAACTAAAAAATATATATTTATTTGGAATATCATATTGAGGCTATAATACGGGCTTGCCAGGCAACTTTCTCCCCGCTTTCATCTTACCAGACAAAGCTAGGGAATGGTCTTTTGAGTGCGGTCGACCTGTAGTAGCAGGCTACGTTAAGCAAGAGCGGCAGGGCGGCTCCGCCTGCCGCTCACAGTTCGCCGCTCGCCGCTGCTCCTGGACGCTCACCGCTCAGCGTCTGTCCGGCATTTGTTGTTCTACGGGAAGCTGTTCTCAGAGATATTGTTCAGTTTGTGTTGAAGCTCTCGTCCAAAACAATGGCGGATGAGAGCAAGTTGGCGGACCTCGAGTGTGAGATTTTAATATTCCAAGTGCGATGTTTGACACTGTGGAATGACAGACATAATGATTTTAAAACTATTGTGAAACTGTGGTAAGAAGTTAGACAAGCAATAAATGTGTCAGGTAAGATTACTGTATTGTTTTAATTTATTTACTTACACGTCGATAATAATTATAATCATAAAAAAAACAAATTAGCCATTGTTTAGAATAGGTCATAAATGCATTCCTTATTTCTATTGCTCCTGAGGTTGACCTTCGATATTGCTCTGGAGTGGGATCCACTGAACTTCTTCCTAATTCATTCGTTGCCTCTTCACGGAGAACTGGTACGTTGTCTGCGTCGATAATACCATCCCTGTCTCTGATAGATTATGCAATACGCGAGCAGCTTGCACGAGCTCCTTTATTTTTGACACGGTTCCTAAAAATTGCCATTTTGGCCTTAAAATTCCAAGTCTTTGCAAAATTTGTATTGAAGTTTTCTTGATCTTTTGTTGTACGTTTTGCTGGAATTGGACGCCTGAGATACGGTTTTAATGGGAATGCTTCATCTCCAATCAAATGTGTAGAAATGTTACCATTTTATAAGATTTTTTGGGAGGTACATTCAATTAGTTGTTCTCCAGTCGTCTGAAATATTCGGTGGCCGTGAAAACTCCTCCATCACTTTGCTTTCCTCTAGCGCCCACATCAACAAACATAATTTTTTATCAGCATCACCACCACCCATTAGCACTACAGAAAAGTATTTGAGATAGTTAAAATAACTCGATCCACTATGGGGAGGGAATTTAAGTTCACAATGGCGTCCGTCAATTGCTCCAAAGCAGTTTGGAAATTTCCATAAAAGGAAATATCTTTCTGCTACATTCGCTGAACATGTATCATACACAATCTTGCTAATTGTACATCTTCCAAGTCAAAATTCAGAGGCTAAATGTCTGAAACTGGCCTCCTTTGCCAAGAACGTGAAAGAAACACGACAGAATGTTTAGGTATAAAATATTTTTTTGTTATAATGATACAAATAATCTTTTTTCCAGGGGACGATTATGAAAAGAAGTGGAAAATTTTGAAAAATACTTTCGGGAATAATGTTCGAACCGCGCCTGCTAAATCCGCCGCCAGTCTTCCACACAAAAAGTGTACATTTTCAAGCCTTACGAAATTTACCCGGGACGTTAGCCCTATGGTAGGAAATCTTAAGTCTCCTTCAATGGAAGAAGGAGCAAAATCTACTACAGGTGTACAAGTCGCTTCCCGTCTTGAAGTCGATGATAGAGCCCACCGTTCCTATATAAATGTCAGGAAAAAAGAAGATATGGAAAAGCGAATGATGAAAATAGAGGACAGGAAAATCAATACAAATTTAAGAATAGGGGAACGTAATAAGGGAGACTATCATTTTTTATTGAGTTTGCTTCCTTATATATCTCGCCTGGGTGTCCTGGACAAAATGCAGGTCCGCACTGAAATACAGAATTGCGTATTTAAGGCCGTCAAGGATCAAGAAGCAAAGAAGACACTAAAGTATTCAACTTCAAACGCTAATAGGTAGTTATTTGGACCGACATCTTGAAAATAACTATTTTTGTTTGTCGGATTCTTAATAAATATTTTTTAAGTTAGTGCATATTTTTAATTTGTTTTTTAGATGTGAACATTTTAAATACAGTGACATTTTTTTAAAAAAACATTGTGTGTCTTTTATTACACATCTTAGTGTTACAGCGAGTCTTTCTTCTGGTGTTATTTGCTATTGAAGAGCCAGCCTTTTCTTCGTCGGCGAAGGGTTACTTTCTGGAATAAGTAATCAAATGTTTGTATAGACATCCTTGTATATTAAAAAAATCTAGTTTCGTCGTTTCTTACATTATTAAACAAATGGTGGTACTCTCCGTGAGCCCCTCTACTCCTAATACTATTATTTGATATGGCAGTTACTTTGTGGTGCGACGTGATTATTTTAATTTAAACTAAATTGAACTTTGTAATGCACATTATCACGACTGTAGTTTCGAGATGAGCAGGAGGAGAGGAGCATAAAAATAACACTCCTGAAAACAGTTATTGGCGGAAAATATAAATCTTGGCCCACTTTCCAAAAAAATTACTAACATTTTCCCCGTACATATAAAACCCGCGTTTTATACTTATAACAAAATCGGTGAAATCCTTCTTATTTCAAAAACTAAAAATAATTCATTAGAAAAGTGCGGGATATGCGAAATTACTTGTAGATATTGTGATAGTAAATAGTACACAGGCCAAACCACAAGAAACCTAAATATAAGAATAAAGGAACATCGCCGTTGCTTAAGGAACAACAATTTCTCAGAATTCGCCAACCATATTTTGATAATCACAGACTAAAACTACTTCACTCGGTTCCTCATAAAGGTTTGATAATGAACAGTTTGGAAACTGTCTTAATCCAAAAGAACATGAATTTCGAGAAAAAACTCTTAAACAACATCACATTCTCACAAAAGTCTCCTTCTGAAAATAATGTAACACCTTTCCTGGAATCTATTTCAAAAGTACTTGATACATCGTCAAATAAATATGATTATATCATTGCCGGTGACCTCAACATTAATATAATTAATAACATACATCCACAGGCAAACGACTATACATCCATGCTCTCATCATTTGGCTTTGTCTCCCGCATCAACACTGTCACCAGAGACACCATATCATCCAAAACTTGCATAGATCACATATTCATCAAGTCTAATAAATCTTATGAGACGTACGTTCTCCTCTCCACTATTACTGATCATTACCCCACGCTAATCAACCTAAAAACCAAAGAGGGCAAGAAAAGTATGAAATGTAACCTAAAAGCAACTGGTCATACAAAGAAAATAATAAACTACAACAATCTAAAAGAAGATCTAAAAGGTGAGCAGTGGACTTCTACTCTGACAACACGGAATACCAATGAGGCTATGGATACATTTATAACACTAAACAATCATTTAACAAAAAATACAGAATTTAAATACATCTAGCATCATACATGCCATAAATCCAATCATCTAAAAGATTGGATTACTCAAGGACTTATACATAGTATACATAAACGAAACAAAATGCGCATGAAAGTTAAAAAAAATCCAAATGACATAAATCTTTTAAATGCATACAAAATGTTCAGGAACAAGTGCAACCATTTAGTGAAGATCACAAAAGATGCTTATTACAAAACTAAAATCAAGGAAGCAAAAACGGATCCTTAAAAAATATGGCAAATAATCAAGGCTTCAACTAATAAAAAGAAACAGAACAATTCAGACATAACCAATATTGAAGTACACGACGTATTACAGTCCGTCAAAGATATTTCAAAGCTCATTGCTGACGAATTTATTAGCCAGTATACTAACTTAGGCCCCAAACTAGCAGAAAGCATACTCCAATCCAAAAACTTAAACAAAACTCACCTATCCGAAAACACAACTCCTCAACACACGTCACAAAGTTTTAATTTTTACCGAATTTCTTCAAGCGAGTTGTCATCTCTAATTTCATCTCTACGTACAAACTGCGCAAATGGACACGATATGATATCAAGTTTCACAGTAAAAGAAATAAAAGAATACATCTTGAAACCTCTGCTACATATATTTAACCTCAGTCTAGAGACTGGAATAGTACCAGCACATCTAAAAGAAGCCGTTATTAAGCCTATATACAAGAGTGGAGATAAAACAAAGATTATAAATTACAGACCGATCTCTCTGCTTAGCTGTTTCGCAAAAATACTTGAAAAGGCACTAAAAAAGAGGCTAATGGAATACCTCGACAAAAATAACATCTTGTCGGAAAACCAATACGGTTTCAGAACTAAGATGGGAACCGAAGATGCCATTTCCAAATTAGTCGAAATCACTGCCACAAATATGGATAAGGGACGTAAAGTACTCGGCATCTTCTTAGACTTATCGAAGGCCTTTGATACTATATCACATTCATTGCTTTAAGCAAACTCAACAAAATTGGTATCTCTGGCAGCCGTCTAAACTGGTTCAGAAATTATCTTGAAAACCAAAAACAAACTGTAGAAATAAATGGTACACGTAGTGACCCAATGTTTATCAAATATGGTGTGCCTCGAGGAAGCACACTAGGTCCGATACTTTTCATTATATACATTAACGCGTTCTTAAAAACTGAGAACGCAACAAAGATTAGTTATGCTGATGATACTGCAATAATTATAAATGGTGACACATGGGAAGAAACACTTAAAAGGGCCGAACTAGTTATTGCAGAAATAAAAGGTATTCTAGATAATCACTTATTAACACTCAACTCAAAAAAACACACTTTGTGGTATTCTCGATAAGGAAATCAGATAGCCTACTCTTCCCGAAAAATATCAAAATACATACATGTGACTTGGAAACAAATCATATATGTGACTGTGATACCATTGAAAAATCAAGCGAGATAAAATATCTGGGTCTGATAATTGATGAAAATTTTAGATGGGTTTCTCATATTGAGTACATAAGTGCCAAGGTGAGAGGATTGATTTATGTATTTAAAATTTTACGCGGCTTTATGAATATAACACTTTTAAAAATGGTGTATTATGCACTTTGTCAGAACATAATCAGCTACGCAATCTCCGCTTGGGGGGGGGCGGCACGTACCTTATTGGATTCTGTAGTGAAGGCTCAGAAGTGGGTTGTTCGGGTGATAAATAAGAAGACGCTTCGATATGAATCTGAAGAGCTATTTAGATCCTTTAAGGTGTTGGACATACGGCAGCTGTATACCAGATCCATCTTAATTAATTTTTTTAAGATCCTATCCACACAGGCACGTTCAGAGGCCAGGGATACAAGGAGCAAGATAAGTGGAAACTTCACGGTGCCGAGAATGAACACAAAGTTCGGACAGAGATTTTTCTTTTTTTGTGCTCCAAGAATATACAATAACCTGCCATTAGACGTAAAGGGTCTTAAGGTGTTAAAAAAATTCAAGCATAAAATAACAAGGTGGCTCTTTGGTGTGGGTAGAACAAAAAATGAGACCAATGTGTCATCCATATTAATATAGTCAATACAGTCCATATAAACATAGTCACAAAATTGTTTTGCAATGAAATTAAAGCTGTCACATATGACACATTGCTTTCGTTTTGTAGTCTGCCTACATTTGGTAACCGCTTTGTTGGCTTCTGTTTGAATGATTTTACTCCCTATATACAATGTCTAAATGTATAATTCTCTAATATATAGTCTTTTGTTTGTGTTTTATTTCTTACATACAATATTTAAATCTTATTTCTAATATAATATATATATATGTGTGTGTGTGTGTGTGTGTATGTATATGTATATATATATATGTGTGTATATATATATATGTATGTAGGTGTATGTATGTGTGTATATGTGTGTATTATATATATTATATCTTGTTAATGTCCAAACTTAAAAAAAAAACTGTACAGGTAGTTGCTTCAGAACAGACATTGTCTAGTGAAGCAACTACCTTCATTTATATGTATAAATAAATTTAAAATAAATAAATAAAATTAAAAAAATTATATCAGTCTCCGCTTCTCAGCGTCTTCCCCGTGAAGACCACACAAAAAAATCACCCCCACTGCTCCGCGACCCGATACTCCTCTAGTCAAATATATTCATAATTTATATATTTAGGTTAATTATAATCGCACCTGATGATGAGAGGGACTGCTCCTCTCGAAACTATAATAATGTCAAATCAACTCAACGTGTGTGCTCTCTACTCCTGTTTATCGGGCGTATGCCATATTTCCTCTTGACATTTCATAAATGACGTTTCCATAAATGGCTGACGTTTTCAATTAAAATGAGGGACTCGGCTAATACACGACATGACACCAAGACGGCACGGCGACTGACAAAAGTTACCGCTAGTGTAGCCGGCGCTCCTCACTGCTTGCCGCGTTGACGCTCTGCCGCTCGCCGTTCGTATCGTACCCGAGGCCTAAGGATTGAAATTTGAGCAAGCAACGAAATGTTAGAGATCCAAACGTTGAACCTATTACAGGCAGGGTAAAATTCGTATGCGCATTCTGTCTTAATTATGCTCCGACGCAAGGTATACAATACAGCACTTGACTTATTTTTAAATCATGGAGAATAGATGGTCTATATTCCGTGTGTTAAGCCTGTGTTTGCCTTTGTCTCATTTAAGTTTACGTATCGCCTTATCTTGCCTAATTCGTTTTATACTGTACATACTATAAAAAGCTTTTAGTATTCGTGAAAATTCTCATATTATACATGTCAAACAAGTACAACTTCTTACGAGCGTACATAAGTATACGCTCCCATGTATTTCATTTATTTGGAAGCACAATTTATATTTTTAAAGGTTTCCATATCAAAAACTAGACATTGGTTGAAAATGGGACAAAAATAAATTATTTTAAATTGATTTTCTAATAACCCGACGCGACTGATTAAAGTTAAATAATGAATTGTTTTGGATTGAGCAGTAGGTAAGGTTTATTGAATAATATAGTTGTAAACTGAGAATATATTTTTGATTGCAGGTATTTACAAGCAGCAAGATTCTGTTTTGGATAACCATACTGTGCCTGTATTTGTACCAAAGGTGCACACTTCTACGCCTCGAGCGGATCGCGAAATAAAGGAACTATTATCAACCAAAAATTTTCCACGAAGCTCTTCTGCTACTGTAGAGAAGCCATTTTCATGTTCACATTGCCCTTACACGTGTAATTTAAAGGCCACATTAAGAAATCACATACTTACCCACACTGGGGAGAAACCATTTGCATGTTCACAGTGCTCTTATGTGTGTAGTCGTATAGACCGCTTAAGAGTCCATAATCTTACCCACTCTGGGGAGAAACAGTTTGCATGTACACAGTGTCCTTACTCCAGTAATTATAAACCCAGCTTAAGAACCCATATGCTTACTCACACTGTTGAGAAACCATTTAACTGTTCACAGTGTACCTTTATGTGTAATCGCATGGCTGGCTTAAGAAACCACATGCTTACTCACTCTGACAAGAAATTATTTGCATGTACGCAGTGCACCTATACGTGTAATCAAAAGAGACACTTAAGAAACCACATGCTTGCTCATTCTGGAGAGAAACCGTTTGCATGCTCTCAGTGCACTTACACGTGTATTCGAAAAGAATCGTTAAAAAAGCACATGCTTGTTCACACTGACGATAAACCCTTTTCGTGTTCAGAGTGCTCTTATGTATGTTGTCGTATAGAAAGTTTAAAAACTCACATGCTTACTCACACTGGAGAGAAACCGTTTGCATGCACCCAGTGCAATTTCAGGTGTAACCTAATAGTCAGATTAAAAAACCACATGCGTACTCACACGGGAGAAAAACCGTTTGCATGTTCACAGTGTACTTACACGTGTAGACAGAGAGTTTCCTTAAGAAACCACATGCTTATTCACAGTGGTGAGAAATTTTTTTCGTGTTCAAAGTGCTCGTATACATGCAACATAATAACAAATTTGAGAACACACGCGCTAAGTCATACCGGGGAGAAGCCTTTTTCATGTACACAGTGCTCTTATTCTTGTAAACAAAAAGTCAACCTCAGAAACCACATGCTGACCCACTTTGAGAAAAAACCATTTGCGTGTTCACAGTGTACTTACACGTGTATTCAGAAGGGTAATTTAAAAAAACACTCGCTTATTCACACTGAGGAGAAACCATTTTCATGTTCACTTTGCTCTTATGCGTTTAATCGTATGGGCCATTTACAAAAACATATGCTTACTCATACTGGCGAAAAACCATTTACATGTAAACAGTGCACATACGCGTGTAGTAACGAGCACAATCTAAAAAATCACATGGATTTGCACACTGGGAAGTAACCGTCTTCATGTTGATACTGCTCTTAACGTATTTAAGGTCATGTATGACGGCATGTACCAATTCGCTATTGAATGTGGCAGAACACATTTTCAAACTGCCTGTGTTCGTATTGTCACTGGTCGTAGCTGTAGGAGATAAATAATCGACTTTTTTTAAATAAATTCAAAAGGTCACTGAACACGAATTGTATTCACTAAAAAACTACATGATGGTTGGTAATTAAAGAGTTAAGGTTGTTATTACGGTTGTTAGACATATTTAACTGTAATTTCGGATATTTTATACGCACCGTATGTATTAACGAGAAGCGAATCTCGACGTTTCGTTGGATACTTATCCAATGTCATCAGGAGGACGACCTTTACCCGCGGAGTATCCGAAATTACAGTTAAATGTGGTTGGTAATGTAATCAAAAGTTAGCCATACTGTACGCGCGGTAGTATGTATAATAGATTCTGAACGCACACCCGTGAATTTAAGTTGAGAAATTTCTGAAATACCAGCTGGTCCGGTGGTTACTAAGAGAGTGTGGTGCGCTCCATTAGCCATGGCCAGGGCGCAACCAGGGAGCGGGACTTGTAGGTCGTCACGGGCCGCGTGGCTCAGAGATGTCGCTAGTGCGGCCTTTTGGCGAGATACGTCCTCCGTATATGTAATAGGCCATCGCTTAGGACGCGGGGTTTGGTACATTAGTTGTGGGACGATTTAGGCTTGGTGGAAATTTTAAACCAAATAATTATAATTTCGGTATTCTTATGCACTCAAAAACGTTCTTAGGTTTTCACGGCCTTTCAGAATTTTCTGTGTATAGTTACACGGCAGAATATCCCAGAAAACTATACACAGAAGATTCTCATACATTCATTCAATAATTTAAGTATTTTCTTTTCGAATGCTTAATTCTAGGCGATTAAGAATCAGATTAGACAAATTAACCTTGGTATTTTATTATTTATTTATTTATTAACCCTGACCTTACTATACGTTGATGAGGAAATCAACCACTCTATCTCAATAAGTTGAACTTGAGCCGAGGTGAGCAACTTTACGACAAAAATATGACAAATTACTTTTAAAAAATAGTTAACTTTTTAAATATTGTAGGTATGAATAGGAAAAACAAGTAAGCAAATATCATTGGATACAATAGCAGATAAAGAATATATGGTGGGTCAAGGCCAGCTGTGGTTTCAAGCCGCCTGCATCGACCAATCAAGAGCTAGATGCGTTCACTTCAATCGACCAATGGAGTACCGGCGCGCGGTCGGGATATCAGCTCGCGGGCGGCCGGTACCTCGTCGATTGGTCGATTCGCGTGGCCCGAATAGAGCTCCTGATTGGTCGTTTTGGTCGATGCGAGCGACTTGAAACCACAGCGTGCCTCGACCCACCATAAATGTAATAAAAAATTGTGTGTACATATGTTCGCATAGGTAATATGAAATACTGGGAAAATAGAGACAATGAGCATATAAACAAATAAAATCCTGTTTTCTTTAGGTGGGTAAGTACTATTAATAATGTATTTCACCTTAATAGTATCGTTTTCATTTCAGTACCTATAAGTCGGAGTTTATTGGACGAAAGACATTTATTTGATATAACTTGATACATATTCATATAAATATGGAATAAAATGTATCAAGGCCCACTAATTGCCTCGATAGAAATACATGTTCTAAGGTAGGTAGCCTTTTTTTAATCATCTTAATTTCTAGATAGATATCTTATATTTATTTTCAAATAAAGTACATTCAGTAAAACACAAGAATATAAAATTATCAAGCGAGACTCGAAAAATGGAAATAAATGCAAACGCTATTTTTGCTCCATTTATTTAACTCGTGGCGTCTTCTTGTCTGACGAAAAAACTTTGGATTCATTTTAAACCCCTTTCCCGTGATCCAATCGAGCTGAAACTTGGCAGACTCGTGGCGGTGATCAAGAAGATCTATCAAATTTAAGTTAAAAAAATTAATAAATTTATGGATTTTTCAAATTTTGAATGGTTTTTTCATACAACTTATTAAGTTGTATGAAAATATTTCAACCCGTCTGGTACACGCGAAACCTGATTATAGTATAATTTTGGGATTTTGGAATTTTTTTTATTACTCCCTTTCGTAGCGTCGCCCGACCGAAGCCCAACGTAAGTTAAGCAAAAAAAATGTTTCAACTAGTAAATGAGAAAGGGAGTGTAATAAAAACTTGGTTTTTATGGGTTACTTTTTTATATTTCTTATCAAAACGCCATCATTCCTATGGCGTCGCCTATCCACAAAATAAGTTTCAAACTGAAATAAATGTAAAGAATTATGTTTACTTTATTTTTAAAAATCTGTAGAGTAATTGTAAAAAATGGATATTGCTATTTCACTTTATAGTAGGGGTCGTTTGGTCAATCCCGTTCTCTTTTAGTTCTGATACGAGTTGTTCGTGGAAGATACTGTCGAGTAATCTCTCGAATCGATGAAGATACCTGTACAATTACTTGATTTGTTCAATTTATTTTACATGACGGTGAATGTTTTGCGGTTGCAGCTTGTGTGCATATTCCCCCAGTGAAGTCAAATGGGTTCTCATTTAACGTAGATTTGTCTTTTGTGATTGAGTTTGGTCTCTTTTGACTACTTATTCTATATTATTATTTACTTTACTGTATTGTATTATTAATAAAGATTTTGATATATTAGATAAATAATATACCTATACCATTGTCTAAATAATACCTTTCACATTGTCTAAAAAATTAGATTATCTACCTATATGATTGTAACTCACCACACACATGAATCGTAACTCTTTTTGGTGAGGTATATACATACAAAAAAAATGATTTGTAAATATTTTCAAGGTATCTTTGTAATAAAATATTATATATATTAATAATTATTTAAATAAAAAAAAAACATCCAAAATAATATGAACTGTAAAATCTAAATAAAAATTCATTTTGATATTTCTGAATGAAGTTTTTCTATTTGAAAATGTAGCTTGTTATCTTAAACATCACGTGTATGTTACGTTTACATTTCACTGCGAAGAAACAAAGGAACACGATTAATTAGGTGTACCCAAAAGACAGGGTGTTTTTCAGAATAAGATAAAAAGATATTAAAAAAATATTTTAACGCCATATTAAAATTTATTCTCCGTCGACAGATTAGACCTTTCTTTTCTAGGAAGTTTATGATTCCTCGTTTATGAAAAGTAATAGACTGGACAAAATACACCGTTGGGGCTGTTATTATATCACTAAGGTCTGGTCGTATCAAGTTGGATTAAGGGAAAAGTTCGTTTAATGCATAGATTTTCACGGAAACGGGGTTCGATTGGTGGAGAACGCAAAAGTCTATGCTTTAAACGAACTTTTACTTTAATCCAACTTGATACAACCGGGCCTAATGCTATTAAATTTTCTTCCACCTAAATAACTCTCCAGAGATATAATAAAGTGATAATCAGATGATATTAGATCGGGTCATGTTTTTCGTTTTATTTCAACTACTTTTTTTTGTAGCTGTATTACTTACCTGTTATCTGCCAAAATCCCCCGAACCATAATGTCATAAAATCCAAACATCTTTACCTTCTGTAATGTTTATCTGCAGAAAATATTTGAGGTTTGATAATTTAATGTACCTCGGTCTAGCGGGTACAACTGCAGCATCTGGCGTCACGTCGATTTTTTAAAGAAAGGGTATTTCAGAATATTTTGAGTTTGTTCAAATCTTTCAGAACAGTGCTGGATTTATGTCACAGAGACATTATTAATCAATTAGTGTATATTATAGATGTGTAAAGTGATCACTTAAGCCAACCATAAGACAGGTCATAAGTCCTGTTACACCCAAATGACTTCTATACCTACTTTCCCATAATTAATACAGTTTCGTCTCTGTGAGATATCTATAATATACACTAAAGGGTATTTACTGACCTGATTTGATAATAAACTGTAGATACGTTACAAGCGTGAAATCTTGGCAACTCAAAAGTGCTTTACTTGCAATCGTTATCGAACGGACCTTCTTTGCGACGCTACGCCAAAAAAAAAAGTCCCGGGGAAAAAGGAACGGAGTATCGTACACTATTGTAAGAATGAGTATGTTATTTTAGTCACCGTGACTTCAAATTACCTGATTTTTCTGTCTACACGCAGAGGGTTTGTGAAATAAGTGTGCCGTGATTTGGTGTCTCTTTCAATGCTATATTTGCTACATATGAAAGTCGGCTAGTATGGGAATAAAGTGTCTATATTATAATACATCAATGGACCTGATGTCAAAAATTAAATTAAATTTTGCCGAGAGCAAGAATAACATTTTACCAACGAATCTATATGTCCCTAGCTCCAAAATTATACGATACACTAAACGCTCACTGGAAACCTTACACTACGAAAAAAATCATTCCTGTATGAACACAACATATGACAGTTGGGTAGGAATCAGTCGGAAATAACACTGATCTATATAAATACCTAACTAATTTAGTACTAAAATAATACACAAATCACTTTGTTTTCACCACTTTATTAGTTTATATAATCTACATGTACCTACCTTGGTCTTCGTTGGGTTCATTGTTAAACCTGCTTTCTTGCTTTCATTGTCTAATTGCTGTAACATAGTTTGTTGTGTGTCTGGTCTCTCTGCAAATATCACAATATCATCAGCGAAGAAGTGATTTAGGTTTGTTCCATTTTTATTTATTCTGAAATCTTGCCAGTCTATATTTTCTAACACGGCTGTGAAAAGTTTTGGGAAAAGTGGATCATTTTGCCTAACAACCTCCGGATAGAAATTCCTCTCCTTGCTGTCCATGTTGAACCGTTGCTGTAGAGTTTTTATATATTTGCTTTCTACGCCCTGATTTCCTAGCGTCTTCCAGATATAGTAATGACTCAGAGAGTCGAAAGCCTAGTAGCCTGTAGTCGACAAATGCTGTGTTGTAGTGCTGGCCATATTCATTAAGTTCTTCGATGATTTGTTTATCGATGGTAGAATAATTGGTGCGAAACCCAGCCTGTTCTCTTGATTGGTTTTCTTCTAGGTTTTTCGATATACGTATGTACGATGATATGTTTGAAAACACAAATTGGTCTATAGTTATTTATTTTGTTCTTATCTTCCTTTTTATGTAAAAACACAATAATAGACTTGGTCCATTGAGTTAGTATTTGTTCAGTAGGGGGAGTGGGGACTGATTCGTTTGCGGGGTTGATTCGTTCACCGCTCGTATGACTCCAGTCACGCACACTAGCGTAAATCATTGTAGGAGTCGGTAGTAGCTCCAGCACATGCCACTTCGCTCACTTGTTTAGACAGCAGTCCGCGAGTGTTGGCGGGAGCAACGTAACGTAACGTGTTTTCGACTACAGTAAGTAATTTTTTCATCATATTTTAGCAGTGTTTTAGGCAGTTAAAATAATATGTGATATTGGTTCTACGTTGATAATGACATTCATCCATCATCTGCAACTACTTTGGTTTTGCGTTTATAATCGAAGCGATTTATACTTGGGTAAATTTTATATATTTATTACAGAACACTTGACTGGGGTTCATTCGTGCAGTGGTGCATGGGGCAAATTCGCACGTACGAATGAGCCCCATAAATAATTTGTTCATTATCTACACAGCAATAAAACTATTAGAAAGGGAAGACAACCGGGAAAATCCCGAATTCATACCGATACGCCGGAAAAAATAGAAATGTAAAAATATCTAAGTCCAAAATGATGAAGAAAATGGAGGTAGAGAGGAAGAAAAAATCTAAAGAAATAAAAAGAGCCATGCATATTTTGGAGAATTTTGAAAACTTTACGCTAAAGCCAAATACTGTTCCAAAGAAATACCTAACTGTGGATACAGATAGTGATATTAGTATTAGGAGTTCTGATTCTTCCGATATAGATATTGAAGATGATATTGAGAATACTGATCCACCAATAATTAATCCCGATATGGTTAAAGAAAATTTCTTTGTCCTGGTTAAATTTGATAATAAAAAGTCCACTGTATTCTACGTCGGCATAGTGCTCCAGCTATATAATAATACACAGTATAAAGTAACATAAAGGAGGAAAAAACCAGGTTGTTGGAACTTTATCGTTGGAACCAAAAATCGTAGATGAAGCAACACTGCTATTAGTGTATTAGTTTCACCAGATCCTGTACAAGCAGCTACAGCCAGGACTGCGGATGTATTAAAATTTGCTGTAGACCTTACTTTATACAACATATTATAGTCTGATTTACTAAAATCCCAAACTGAATTCATACATTTTTTATGTTTTTTGAAAATTTTGGAATGTGTGATTCACTTCTTACGTTTTAAATCCACTGATCTATTGTAACTAAGAAGACTGCCTGAGTATAATGAAGACTAGTTATTGGTTAAGTAATTACTCTAAGTTTATATCTGTGAATCAGTGTTATTTTATTTTTTTTGTTGGCTTTGTACGTTGTTACGTGCCGCTTTACGAGTTTAATATTTATTTTTTTGTTACATAAGTTAAAAGTCCAAATAAAGCATGTATTATTATAAATATTATATCTCAGTAATTTATTATATAGTTGATACTTAATAAAACAGTTTTTCTATATTTGTTTTGGTTTTAATTGTTGTGTCCTAATCAGCCCTCATATGTGTGAATGTGCCCCATACGCTGTACGAATGTGCACCATGTGGGGGGCTCATTCGAATACTATCCCTTTTTTTCAATATTTACAAAAAATGTAGTAAGAACATCGTTTCGGCTTTTTCATATATTAAAGCCAACCAAATGTCAAAAATATAAATACTCCTTTCAACTCTTTGGTGTCAACTCTTGCAAAGATAGGTGCTTTTTTGAAAAATATGTGCGAATCAGCCCCAACTCCCCCTAACCGATATTTCATTGAATACATGCGTTACAAGTTTGGATATTATGGACAAGATGTTTGTCTCTCTCCGTGTAAAGAATTCTGTCACTTCTCTAGCAATCGATGATCTTTTTGTCGTCAATTTCTCATTATTTTTTATTTTCATGATAGGTATCCAAATTGCGTATTCTTTCGGTTGCTTAAGATTTTTTTAATTCCGCCTGTTTTCTCTACTTCTTATTTTAATACTTTCAGTCTCTCAGGTTTCTTGTGTTTTCGTATTGATGCTAGGATTTTTTACTGATATTTGTGATGTTTTGATGGTTGTCGTTCGTTTCTCTAACATTATGTTCCTTTCATATGAATGATAATTTAATATTTTCTTCTCCTATTTGTCTTCTCTTCTTTAGTGCACAGTTTATTGGCTGGGTCATGTGGAGAGAATGACCGAGCATAAAGCAATAAAGTCCCTGCTGGGCTCAAGGTCGATAGGGCGATGGAGCTTAGGAAGGCCAAAATTAAGACAGAGCGACAACGTCCTCAAAGACATATCTGCCTGGAGCTTCTGAACTAGTGAGAGCTGGCACTAGACCGAGATGAGTGGAGGAAGACGCTTGAGGAGGTCCTGACCCACCAGGGGTTGTAGAGCCAAGAGTGATGATGATGACTCTTCTTACTATTCTATGATCTGTATTAAAATTTAGCTTGTTCACTACATCGACGTCCCTAAATAGCCTTTGTTCCCTTTCTTGTCATTCCTTTTTTGAAGAAGCTATTCGTCATTTAAAGATTATATATTTGCAAAAGCAAATTCTTTTCGTTTTCGTTGTCATTTCTTTCTCCACTGCTGTAATCTCCTAAGACAAATTCACCTTTATTTGATTTACTGCCTACCTTGGCATTCAGGTCTCCCATCAGGATTATGTATTTGTTCGTATTTTGCATTAATTCTGTCAGATCTTTGTATAATTTATCTTTCGCTATCTTCGTATCGTGTTCTTTGAGTGCGTGGACTTGGATTATCGATAATGGTTATTTAGATTTAGGCATCTGTATATTGAGGATTGCAATTCTGTGTGAAATTACTTGAAAACTGATTATTTTATATTACTGAAAGAATTAATTAAAAATTATACAAAATATGTGATTTTTTCAAAATTTTATGTGTCGGTAGAGATCCATAACTACCGTTAAAATATATTTTTAGTATTGTTATTATCATTGACTTGTCAATATGCCAGTTTTGGGTGCTATTTTGAAACTATTTTATGTGTTTATTTTATAGGAATATATATAAAATTTAAAAAAAAATTTTTTTTTTTTTCAAAATTTCAAACATTGTTCTAAAAGTACACATAAGATTTTTTTATTTTTCTGTTATCTGCTTGTCAATACGCAATTTTTTAGTTTTTTAGTGCTTTTTAGTAACCAAATTCGGAAAAAAAATTCTCGAACAACAAATTCTGTACAAGTAAACGCCATGTCTGCCGAGTGTCCCGTGATTACAAGTGAGCAAATTAGTAAAAAAGCAGCAACAGCATAAGGCTGTAGCAGTATTTCGACAAGGCAATGTTACATTTTGGCAAAATCTTCAAAAGGTGACAAAAGCAGTTGTCCAGGATTGTCGCACAAAAAGATTCCAGGATTGTCACACAAAAAGAACCAACAGACAGTGATTCCGTTAATTACAGTGAAAAAAAAGAACATATGGACTTTCATAATTACTTGTGTATGAATGAATCAGATTACTTAAAACTGCTTGCAACGGTTACTCCCTTAATTCAGAAAAAAATAATGTTATTATGAGAAATGCTATTTCTCCATACCAAAACCTTGGGGCAACTTTAAGATTTCTCGCAACAGGGAGACCATACGATTGCCTTAAATTTTCTACTGTAAAAAAAATAAAAGCTCTCGGTTAAATTATTCCTGTGATGCCTTTTTTAAAGATCTATGAAAAATTTACCTACAGATATATAAAAAAAAAACAATTTTGTTTAAATCATCCATTTATTTATAGTTAAATCAAAATACAAAATAAGAGATTGAAAGACAATATTATAAATCGAAAGACAAAACAAGAAAAAAATTAGAAGAAAAAATAGGAATGAAAATACAAAATAGCTGGGGCACAAATAAGAGCTGAGCAGGCGAGCACCACACATGCTCTGGTCTGCACACCTGCGCAGGCAATAAGAATCGTATTTCAATTCCTCTCTGAATGCTTAATAGGATCCGAAAATCAGCTGAAAAGATAAATATATAGTTCTGTATTTATACTGTAATATTATTGTGTTGAATATATTTTAATAAATTATAAATCATAATCTAAAAAGTAGTCACAAATGTCACTGAATTATTGAATTATTGAACTACCACACACTCATCAATGCCGAGACTACACAGACTGCAATGAGTACAGTGAATTGTAGATGTATTCCACGACAGATTGACGACTATAAAAAAACATTGCGGTCGATTCTGGGACAGTGATAATTTTTAAATTTGATTCTCTTAATATTTTACTGTTTTTGACTTTTATATTTTTTCTTCGTAAAATATTTACAATTCAATTAATTTTGTTTATTTTTCATTACCATTGATTTGAGGATACAAAGTTGGCTCAGTAAAAATATGGTTCGTAGAGAAACAAAATTCATTAAACAAACATAAATATCACAAACATGGTCAATAAATAGTACAGGAGAAAGAACAGTGTCAATATATCAAAATGAATGTCACGAAAGGTCAGGCACTAGGATCTCTGAATATCCTGCAGCACAGCAAACTGCAAGATAAAATGTCTCTGAACACGAATAAGTGCACTCTGAAAGGCAAAAAACTTCCACTGCGAGCATAAAAGTTTCGCTCTTTTGTACTTTAGAACATGGCTTTTTAAGTTTTGTTCATATTGCAAGAATATTGCACTGCGAACATGAAAAAAGATTTTATCCAGTGTGCTTAAGCACATGTACTTTTAAATTTGACTTCCTATTGGAAGAATAATTGCACTGCGAACATGAAAAAGGTTTTTCACCTGTGTGCGTAAGAGTATGTCTTTTAATGTATGATTTTGTATTGCATGAATAATTGCAATGCGAACATGAAAACAGTTTTTTTCCAGCATGCTTGAGCACATGTACTTTTAAATTTGACTTATCATTGCAAGAATAATTGCACTCCAAACATGAAAAAGGTTTTTCACCAGAGTGCGTAAGAAAATGCCTTTTTAAGTGTGTTTTATTACTGCATGAATAATCGCACTGCGAACAAGAAAACAGTTTTTCACCAGAGTGCGTAAGAGTATGTCTTTTTAAGTGAGATTTTGTATTGCATGAATAATTGCACTGATTACAAGAAAAAAGTTTTTTTCCAGTGTGTTTAAGCACATGTACGTTTAAACTTGACCTATAATTGCAAGAATAATTGCACTGCGAACATGAAAATAGTTTTTCACCAAAGTGCGTAATAGTATGTGTTTTTAAGAGTGTTTTTGTATTGCATGAATAATTGCACTGCGAACATGAAAACAGTTTTTCACCAGAGTGCGTAAGAGAATGACGTTTTAACATTGATTTTGTATTGCATGAATAATTGCACTGCGAACATGAAAAAAGTTTTTTTCCAGTATGCTTCATCAAATGTACTTTTAAATTTGACTTTTTATTGCAAGAATAATTGCACTGATAACATGAAAAAAGTTTTTTTCCAGTATGGTGAAGCACATGTACTTTTAAATTTGACTTTTTATTGCAAGAATAATTGCACTGATAACATGAAAAAAGTTTTTTTCCAGTATGGTGAAGCACATGTACTCTTAAACTTGACTTATAATTGCAAGAATAATTGCACTGCGAACATGAAAACAGTTTTTCACCAGAGTGCGTAAGAGAATGACTTTTTAACATTGATTTTGTATTGCATGAATAATTGCACTGCGAACATGAAAATAGTTTTTTTTCAGAGTGCGTAAGAGCATGACTTCTTAGGGATGTCTTCCGATAGCAAGAATAATTGCACTGCGAACATGAAAACACCTTCCTTTCAGCTATACTAAGCAATTCCGGCTGCTGTCCAGAGGCAGGCGAAGGTCTAGTTGAATTTTCCTTTGAACAATCTTGCATTCTCAAGAGATCTGCAAAGTAAATAATTATTGTTAACTCCAATTTTGGTCTGGCCCCTGTCAAAATTTCATTCTTGAAAGTGGACAAGTTTGTGTGTATTTTCAAACATAGAAAAAATTATTTCTGATTCCTGCGGTAAGTAAAAAATGATATAATAACAACCATTATGAGATTATGCATTTGTTAATTATTAATTTTTGTATTATTTTTTTCTTTACGGCCGACCATACAATTGTTGAAGGGTCGTCGGTGAAAGTGAACCGAACAGTTCATTTATTCGTAACGGTTATATATATGTTATGTTTTCTTATATTCTTATACCAGGGGTGGAAGAAAGCTGATTTGATAAGATAATGATTAGTATATTGAAAGTCCTGAAAAAAAAAATGTTTTGCATTCAATCTAGCTTACATATTGAAGTAAGAATTTTCATTATTTAGGTGTAAATAATGTTACATTAATTAATTTACGCCAAGTTTTCTTAATTTTTCTTCTAGTAAGAAGGTTTAACATAATTTCTTGAAAAAAAAATGTCTATCGAATTTGATTATGTTAGTATATGTAAGCATTCCTTTTGGGCAAGTGGCAAAGAAATTACAAAGATGTATACAGAACATTAACATTAGGGGACCCGCTTGAAGCATGTATCCCATGTAAATAAGTTTTTTGTTAATTGATTCACTAAGAAATGCCACGATGTCTGTATAATTTTAGCCCTTTGTTTTGTATCTCTATGTCACATATTGACAATTATGTTTGGTCCAACTAAGAAGTACGATAGCTTGTTTTATTTAAGCTAAAATTAAAAATAAAACTAAGTATCAAGTACATGTTGTCATTGTTAAAGAAAAAAAATTAAAAAGAAAAAGAAAGGAAGAGAATATGCGGAGTGGTAAATTTTAAATACCGTCCGGTTTATCATAAAAAAAAAAAAGAAATAATAATGATTTTGTGGAGGCATCGAAGATAATCAATGTAAATGATAAGGATTGACCTGTAATGATGTAATGTATAAATAACGTTAAATATTGGGAGGCCTACTGTAAGAATCAAACTGACACTTAATAATAAGATTAATATTGTAATGCATACTTAAGGAATTTTACTATGATCTAATGAAACCCTACGTTCAATCCCATGTAATTAGTCAATAATGGTAGAAATAACTGGTCGATAAAAATATGTCTATCTGGCGTGTCGATTTAATTAAGTATGTATATGTAAGCAGTTTTGTTTTTTTGGGTAATAAGTGTTGATGCGAATTTGTGTTTTCAATTTTCCGCCTTTGCCAATTTGTACTGTAATATTTTCCTTAAGTTTAATTCATTTTGCAATGTTTTTTTTTTGGTGACGGGATAGGGATATGAACAGTGAACAAAGCGTTCGTGAAATAACAAAGTGTTTAGGCCTACATACCAGAAAAGCATCGAGATTAGCCGCAAACTGGGAGAACAATAGGGGGCGGAACGGAGGCAACATTGGGTTCAGTAACCAATAGCGTCAATCGGGACCTAGGAGGGATCGAGAGAGACGAATGAACGACGGAGGCGGATATCAAAGGAGCCAATCGGCGAAAGACCAACTGGAGGCTTCCCCTCGAGTCCCCGCGACCACACCCTGGGTCGCCGGGGAGAGAATATAAGGCGAAGCCAGCCGCCAAGAAGGCAGTTGAGTTGAGTTGAGTGTAGAGAAGCTAGAGATTCTAGCGGTGCCCGTAAAAACAGCATCGCCGATCACTCTAGCAACTCCTGGAGGAGCGAAAGTGCGAACGGCAACAACCGCCATTCGCTACCGAGTGCTGTGACGCACCGCCGCAAACGCCTAAGTATCAGTGCCGCCGCGACGCCGCAGTGTACCACCGCGACGGAGAACCGACGCTCTGCCGACGACCGCACGAGTACCCCGACGACGCCAGAAGCCGTAGAAGAAGCCTGCATCCACAGAGGGGGACCAGCAGAAGCCGCCGCCGACCGAAAGAAGCGGCACGAAGAAGACATCCTTCACGTTCTCCGCAAACAGGTTTACCAGCTTAAAGACTTTTTTCTCCCGCTCGCCTAGTGCTACCAAAAAGGCTTCCCATCACCACCCATTCTGACTTTAAGATAAGACTCTGTATGTGCTTTGTTTTTTTTTGTTGTTTAATAGTTTGTTTCCCTCTCTAGATTAAGATTAATTTAAATTGTAAACCGACTACCACTTTGCCTCGTTTTATGTAGATCATTTGCTACTTTGCTGAATATAGAAACTTGTAAAATTGTTTCAATTTTATTATTTTTATGTCCCTTCACCCGCCTCGAGATATCAGTGTCCCAGTCAGTCACCTGACGTTTTGATTGTACCTAGGGGAGGGCGTAACCGCCGGCATACGTAGATCTGAGATCTCCCGGCCGGTTTACCACACCGTGATTTTATATCACCTCAGACCCCACCCCCCCTACTCCGGTATATCAAGGGGAATAAGCTTTTGGCGACCAAAAAAAAAGGTCACCGGAAAAAAAAAATATCGGTTATCCCAGAAAAAAATATCGATATTCGATATATCGCGAAAAATATATCGACGATAAATATCGATTGTTTCAAAAAAAAATCGTTATATTAATATATCGATATTTTTCACGCATCCCTAGCATCTGTCACGAAATGAGGATTGATGTTTTCTGACACAAACCAAAGAGTTTTCTTTCAGGATGACATATCATTTACCCTTATTACAGGATCCACCACAATTAGCCTCCTTTCAAATCACATCCAAAATGAAATACTTGAGAAGAAATATAAACATGCCTAGATATGGCACTAGAAATCAAGCTCAGTTTTATAGAATTGAAACATAAAAATCGTAAACCGAAGTGCACTGATGACAACAAAGGCAGCAAAAGCAATAGACCAGGACGGTGCATTGATATGAAATATTTAAGTGTCGTGTAATATATTTAAGCTCAGCACACTGAAGTAAATTTATAATGCTAAGTTATTATTAAATTGTATTTTGACCTTGTGATGCACAAACTAAAGGGTTTTAATAGTTTTACCCAAAACATTCCACACATAAGTTAAACATTGATGCAATTGAAATTATTATACTTTTTAAATTCTTCTGTAGTGACTAACAGTGAAATTGTAAAACTTTGTCTCGCTAGCCGCACGAGCGGTCAAAGTACTATCTCTGCATTTAATATCTCTGAGAATTAATCAATAATGAAGTAACTTCTCACCGGCGCGCTGGTCGGCCCTCCTGGAGTTCTCCGAGCACTCCCGCTTGATGTCAGGATAGGATATGTCTATATCAGTCCATAACGCTTCATCACCGCTCTCGGCGGCAGACCCTGGCTCGGGCTTGACGTCAAGAACATCTTGGAAAGCACGGCTCATGGTCCTGTACCCTCTATCCGTGACGAAAAGCAATTCGTAAATGGCGTTGGTCAAACGACCGCCGACGCCGACTAGAGATGGGTCTTGACGAACGAACTGTTAGTTTTGAACAGTTCACTTTCTTGAACGAACAAATGGTACAGTTCATTTTAGTGAACTAGTTTTCATTAGATCGGCCTATCTGAAATCAATGTTTTTTAAACGATGAGTATTGGTGGAAATTCATTGTTCATCGTTCATCAAAATCTCAATCCTACCCGCCACCTCTCGCTATCGATAATTTTTGTTGTATAAAGTCCTCGTATACGAACGTCAATGCACCAGAGTAGATAGAGAGCGCCGGTCACGATTTAAATAAGCTCACTACTCTGGCGTCGATACGCTTCTCACTACGTAATGACTGTTCGGCATTTTATAATGATAGAGTAAAGGAACCCTAAACCCGGCGAGAGTGTGGCAGGGTATGTCATACCCACCATGTTACTTATTTGCGGGTATTTTTTGTTTGTGACCTTCATACTTTCATGTTTTGCAAAAGTCTTAGAATCTTTAGTCTATACAGTAATCCAATGATACTTTAAGCTACTTATTTGTCCTAAGCGATATGAATTTGTTCCAAAAAGATCAATTTCATCCAACCTACTAGAATTTTGTAAATATGTCTGTTCTGCGTTAAATGAAGGATGTCAAGTGGACGCTGTGTATACCGACTTTCAAAAAGCTTTTGATAAAGTTAATCATCACTATTTAATAAAAAGCAATGTGCGTGCATGGCAATGTCTTACCATGGATTATATCTTATTTACAAAATAGAAGCCAGATTATATGTGTAAATGGATATGACTCATGTCCTATACCCGTAACATCAGGCCATAGGGATCCTACTTGGGGCCACTCTTATTCCTAATTTTCATTAATGATCTTGGACCCCTAATACAGTGTAATTTTCTTTTGTATGCAGATGACCTTAAAAATTTTCATAAAATTAACACAACTTCTCCACAAATGAGCATCAACTTCTCTACACATTTTTTTTAGGATCTCGTTTACGAGAAACAGAATTATAAATAATGTAGAATACTCTATTAATGGTTTTGGGCTTAATTCTGTTCAAAGTATACGAGATCTTGGAATTACTCTTGATTCACGCTTCACATTCACTTATCACTTTAATAATATCAAAGAATAATCTCTAAAAATATTAGGATTCATATATAAAAACACAAAACCATTTAAAAAACTATCATCATTAATATGTTTATATAAATTATTGGTTCGCAGCAATTTGGAATTTGGTTGTGTCATTTGTATAACATACTCATTATATAACATCCAAAAATATGCTAGAATCTGTACAGCAAAAATTTCTTCGCATGCTTACATTTAAGTGTAATCTGGGCAGCACATTAGTATCTTATCAGGAGCGCTTAAAATATTTTCATGTAGACAAATTGGAAGTGAGAAGGCTAATTGTTGAGTAAATATACCTATATAATATAATACATGGCAATATTGATTCAGATTTTCGTATAGAAAACATAACTTTGAATGTTCCTAGTCGCCAACTTAGGACATATAATACATTTGCTCTTTCAACTTACAATAACAATATGGCCCACTTTAATTCTTTATCTAGAATGTTGAGGTCATACAAAAAAATAAAAAATAAGCATAACGTCCTCATTGACAGTTTCCACGAATATAAGAGAACTATTACCAATCTTGTGAAATCAGCTGTTTAGTCTCTTTATTCAACGTCACTCTATAAAATCACTTTTTTCTGTTCTTTCTTGTAGATGTTTTAGCCTTAACTTTATCTCTGTGTTAGCCGTGTTCACATTTAAGTGATGAAAAGCATTTAAACTAATTGAATTATAATTGTATTATCTATATCATGGTGTGTCTTTTTCATTGTTTGTGAGCCATTAAAATAAATAAATACCTGTTGTTGCTTTGAGTAGCTGGAGTTAAAGGGATGCGGGAGGGGATAGTGGCGTGTGTCCCGGCAGCCTGCGCTCGAGTTAGACGCTTGCAAACTTCGTTCGGGTATGTGATACCTTGCCACATAGCTGGTATATATATTTCGTGACAAAAACAAACATTATTTGTTTCATTGTGGTTTTTAATAGAAAATGGACGTTGACAGTGAAGAAAACCGACTTCGGTCCATGCTGGAAGAAGTACTAGAAAATACTTTCGATGAGGCGAGCTTTGGAGAAGAATATGACCATTGTAGTGAACACAATCTTCAATCAGATCCTGGGCAAGAGATATCCGATCACGACGAAGCTGAGAAGAATGAAGATAGTGCTAATTCCGATGACTTGGATGACAATACCCCGCTGTCTGTTTTGAGAACACGCCACCGTCCACACTTGAAGTCCATTCACCGCACTTCAAGTCAAAAGATGGCCAAAAATGGTATAAACATCCTCTACGTACGAATATATGTACGAGATCTGAAAACATAATTGTTGAACAGCCAGGCGTAAAAGAAGCAGCAAGAGAAGCTAATAGCGAGTTACAACCCAGTGAACACAAAACGTAGGTAAATGTTATGTAACACAGGAGTCACAAGTTACGTTAATTTTAAGTATTACATTCGTTTTATGTAATAATGATGTAAAATTTGTTACCTTATTTATTTTCTTTATCAAAATAAAAAAATTTTGACACATGACATTTCGCTAATGGTGTTGATCACGTGTCACGTGTTGATAGAACATTATAGGACGCGTCGCCGCGTCGGGCATATCTGTCATCTTGAAAACAGTTTTTTTTTTCAGTTTCTTCGGTGAAATGACATGTAAGTTAAAGATTTTAACTAATATTCTATTAATTTTCTATACTTAAGTAACATCCTTTATATACTATTCATGTGTATTGTTCATGCAAAAGGCTAATTTTAATAATTCTTCAATTACTTATCCTCATTGTTGTACCTATTAACAATGTATACTGCGATTAATTTATAATTTATAGATGCATGTGACTTGAAAATCTTGTGCTATGTTTGTTTGTTTGTTTGTTTATTTATTTATATTTAATTTTGATATAAAATCTGTGTTGAGACAGGCATCTGAGTTTGATTTGAATTTGACTGCAGTATTCAACGGCGAACAAAAATTAATTTTTTCACTCTTATTATTTTCCAGCTTTTGTCTACTGGTACTAATATGGAGTTTGCTGTAGTGATGTTTTCCAAAGATGGGACTTCATCAGAAATGCCAGTAAAATGGATAATAGATTACGAGAACAAAACGTGTTGGTGGCCATCTAAACACACTAAAAATATTTCGGTCTTATTTTTTTTTTTTAAAAGTCAACCCAAAAGATGACTGAGATGTGGAAGAACTTTCCATGATTGAGTTTTGCTGTACAGTCTGTTCAAACCTTTAATAGAGACGATTTGTGTTTGAGTAACAGGATGTTTACAAAGAAATATTTTTTAATAAAGTATATTTTCTAAATTAAAATTAGGTATCTATTTATGAGACAACATTTAAAACATACGACACAACATAGTACATTCCTGCCTTGATAATGAGTCGAAAATGTTCAAGCAACACTAATATCAATAGTTATGGAGATATGTAATATCACAGTTTGCATTTTTTTAAACAATATTTCTGAATTATTTTTTACAAAAAGTTGAACTATCATTACGGGAAGGGCATTCAGTGAGAACAATAATGATTTTTATTGAAATATACAGGGTTATTTGTAAAATATAGAAAAAAAATTCAAATTCTGATGTTGTATATCTCCATTACTATTGATATTAGGTCATGGTTGCTTGCAAATTTTCGACTTATAATCTAGAAAGGAATATAGTCCTGCGAGGTTATTATTTTTTTTACAAATAACCCTGTATTTTAGGAAAAAAAATCGAAATTAAATATTTATCTGGGAAAGTATTATTATGAAATATTAAAATCTGAATAATACATTAATTATTGTGATAGGAATATTACGAGATACATTTCTTTATTTAGTTTCTTTTCAAAATATATGCCTAGGAAAAAGTCATTCTTCTTGTTCTCACTGCATGCCCCTGATTACGGTAACTTATGTCGATAATGAAAAATTCATTTGCTTCAATACAACTCAAATAAAGTTATAAAAACTTTGTTAGAAATTCAATTTTAAATTTTTTCAAGGTTTTTATCACTTTATTTGACTTGTATGAAAGCGAATGAAATATTCGTAATCGATATTCGTTACCGTAATAATAATTAAACCTTTTGCAAAAATGTTATTAGTGTTAATGCTTTCGTTCCATACAATTATAAAATAACGCATGATTAATATTATTAGAAGCCATGCACACATTTCCGCAGCACATTAAAAAATATTCAAACCACCCTATACTTTTACAATATGAAGAGACGTGTTCACGCTCTGACGTCCAATGCAACACTGACATCTGTGTTGGTTTCTGCTTCGCCCGCGCTATTGGCCCTATTGCGCGAACTAACACAATCAAAGCGTGTATGTACATCGGGTTCTCAAACGGGAACCCACACATAAATCAACTAAATCAAAGTTTTGAACAGACTGTACCTACCTACACTTTATCTTTTTTTGCCGTAGGTACCTACCTACTCGCCCATATTAATTGTTCGAAGCATTGACTTATTATAATATAGACACGTTATTCCCATTCTAGCCGGCTTTCGTATGTAGCAAATATCCCTTTGAAAGAGATAACAAATCACAGCACACTCCAAATCCGTGCCAAGTTGTCGCCTCAGGTGATGAAAAAAGGTCCAATAAAAATCCAAGTCGTGTCCAAGTTCAAATGCAGAAGACAGTAGAAATCCAGAATCCAAAATCCAAAGAAAGAAGGGGTCAAGCAGGGTGAGAAGTAAAAATGCAGAATAAAATGTTCCAGTAGGCGTACTCAGCAGAGGCTCCCACAAGAATGGTAACGCTCGCCCGCCCGGTCGTGCTATTTATATAGTCCGGAAAGCTTCCCCCTGACTAGCGCGCCCGACCAATCAGCGCGCTCACCTCCCGCCGATTTGCGAATCAAAATTGAATATTTTAATCGATTACAAATTAAACGCCACCCCCCGGGGATTTTAACATATCATCTTTACCAATCTATGTCTTGCCCATAGGATTATATATTTTACTGAAACCGCAAGAATGAATTTGCTGAGTTATTCAATAATATATGCCGATTACCGCGGCATTTTCAAGAATTAATTCACATTTAATTCGGTTAAAAATAGTAAACATGATTTTACGAGATTCTAAGTTATACCATTAGATAGATCTCAACCAAGCGCATCCTTTGGTGATATTTTCAAGTATGTCAGATAAATATTAATTGCGTAATAGGCATCCAAAGTGGGCCGCAACAAACTAAGTGCGCCCGCGCAATTTCCCATATGTAAAAACATATCATTCCCATAGATGTTCACATGAGGAACACGATAAAAAATGTTTCAGTTCGCTAGGACGTCTGTAACGTCCGTAATCTGAGTTCAAAAATATCGGCTGGCGGCCTACCCAGCCGCCCGGGGCCGCCGTGGCGGCGCCGGGTTTTTTCCACTGGCCCGCGTGACTTGTAACGGTCGGCGCGGCCGCCGAGTTTTGCAGGGCTCCCAAGATATTTACTCTCCCATATGATGGCTCAGATAAAACATTATTTATTTTAATTTCTACTTTAAAATATCATATAAAAGGATTCATTTGGCACATTTAAAAATACTTATGTATTTTTGCTTCCTCGCCTCTTCGAGGCAGGACATTTACATTAATTCCATCAATATAGCGGCCATTCTATAATGGTCCGCGGCGCTTCGCGCGGTTTTTTAATGATTTTATCCCCATCGCGCGAGCTTTCCTGTATATCCAAACCACGAAACATGAATTTTATTCAATATTACATTTACAAATGTCTTATCTAGTTCTTAAATATTTCATTCTTAAGATATCTCATTAAATATTTCATCAAACTTAAATATTTCATTGTTTTGTAGCCGTTTTCTTTGCCCTCTAATAAAGCCATAGAAAAAGATCATATTTAGAGGGCACAATCGATCTGTCAGATTTGTTGTGTTATTTTGGATACTTATTCTGCGTATTCTACGCATATTATACAGGCAATCAATATCCTGTAACATTTTGAATCATTTCGTTTATTCCATATTGAATGTTGATGAACATCACTACTCTGGTGTTCGCGCAATAAAGTATATCACTTGTCCTCCAATGTTTAGCTGTCGTTAATTATGAAACTTCATGTAAGTCTAAACGTCAAAAGTGCCATCATACAGTGGCCGTACTGTATTTCACAAACGCTCTGCGTGTAGACAGAAAAATTAGGTAATTTGAAGTCACGGTGACTAAAATAACATACTCATTCTTACAATAGTGTACGATACTCTGTTCCTTTTTCCCCGGGCCCGTAGCTTTGCGCCTATCACAAAGAAGGTCCGTTCGATAACGAATGCAAGTAAGGCAAGTTGAGTTGCCAAGTTTTCACGCTTGTAACGTATCTACAGTTTATTATATCATTGGTTCGAAGAATATTCTTTCTTCTGAATGAAGGCTTTGTAGTGACATTATTATTAAAATTAAACACAAATCACTTTGTTTTCACCACTTTATTAGATTATCCAATCTACATGTACACACAATGGTGAAAACAAAGTGATTTGTGTTTTATTTCAATAATAATGTCACCACAAAGTTCAAGCCATCATTCAGAAGATAAAATATTCTTTGAACAATTAATTAAGTACTGTTTCAACTTGTTTAAATGTACCTACTTCATACTATCATTTCGGATTCGCTATATTCATTGGTAAGCAAAACCATCTTGTTCTAAAAAGTCATTTTATTTTTATAAACTATGTTGTATATTTAATTCTGTATTTTTTATAATTTTCTTTATTTTCATTTCGTTTACCTAGAGAGCATCATTATTTTTGACATTTTACCATTGCATACAACGGATTAACCTGCCTCCTTTACCACAAAACTCGGTCTAGTTAAGGAAGCAGCGATTAACTTTTACATTTATGTAAAAAAAACAATGAAGTGTAAAAGTATATTGCTATATATAATATTAGGCCCTTACATATGAAATTGGCGTTTTGCCGTACTGGCAAATTTGATCTCAAATACCTTCTCTTTGGTTAGGAATTCCAAATCCAAATTAATACAGCTATTTACTCATTTATTTGAGTTTTGAAAATTATAATTCATTTGTATTTTCCTCAATTGTTTTTTTCTTTGCGTCACTCAGTTTACAAAATGAAAAACTTGAAATATCGCGTTATTTACGAGTACGAGTTCCACCGTGGCACCAGTGCTGCAGAAACGGCTCGAAGGATTAATGATGTGTATGGCGACGGTGCCGCAAAAGAAAACACAGTGCGTTTTTGGTTCCAACGTTTTCGTTCTGGAAATTTCGACCTGCAGAACAAGCCCCGTGGACGGCCGGAGACCAAAGTTGATAATGAAGAATTGAAGGCTATTGTGGAAGCGGATCCATCGCAAACCACATCCGAGTTAGCTGCAGGCTGCGGTGTTAGTGATAAAACTGTTTTAATCCACTTGAAGCAAATTGGTAAGGTGAAAAAGCTTGAAAGGTGGGTACCTCACGAATTGAGTGAAGCAAATCAACAAACGCGCGTTGACTGCTGCGTTGCATTACTCAACCGGCACAATAATGAAGGGATTTTAAATCGAATCATTACCTGTGATGAAAAGTGGATCCTGTACGATAATCGGAAGCGCTCATCGCAATGGCTGAACCCTGCCGAACCAGCCAAACCATGCCCCAAGCGAAAATTGACTCCAAAAAAGTTACTTGTGAGCGTTTGGTGGACTAGTGCTGGTGTCGTTCACTACAGCTTTCTTAAATCTGGCCAGACGATTACGGCAGATGTCTATTGTCAGCAACTGCAAACCATGATGGAAAAGCTAGCTGCTAAACAACCGAGGCTGGTTAATCGCTCTAGGCCACTGCTGCTTCATGATAACGCTAGACCACACACTGCACAACAGACGGCTACCAAATTAGAGGAGCTTCAATTGGAATGTCTAAGACATCCACCGTACTCTCCGGACCTTGCCCCAACAGATTACCATTTTTTTCGAAATTTGGATAACTTCTTGCAAAGGAAAAAATTCAACTCCGATGGGGCAGTCCAAACCGCCTTCAAAGATTTTATTGATTCCCGTCCGAATGGTTTTTTTAGTAAAGGGATCGATGAACTACCTATGAGATGGCAAAAGTGCATAGATAGCAATGGTACATACTTTGATTAAATAAATATATTATAATAAAAAAAAAATCGGCCTTATGTTCCTCCCATATAAACGCCAATTTCATATGTAAGGACCTAATATTATGCTTTCACAAATAAAAAAATATCTGGAAGTAGGTAGGTAGGTCTTAAGAAAGTTATTACGCTTTGAAATTTCCCCATACATTTTGACATCTGAATGGGTGATAAATATTATTTACATGACGCGAACCATAGAGAAAAGAAAAACAATTTGAAGTAATTAATTTTGAAATTTTTCAAAAAGGATTTCAGGCACTGCGCGAATCCTGCGTCGCGAAAAATCGGCAAAGCAAATGCGTCGACCGATTTAAGTTAAATAAGCGCATCTTGTATGGAAAGAAAAGTAGCGGCGTTCCGCTACGTTCCGAGTGTTGGGCCGGCCATAGTTAGTAGGACCAATCCCTAAAGGGATAATGTAATTCGTCTATGGGCGATTCGTGTCTATGGACAATCTCCATTTCATCTTTGTTGCGTCGCGTGCCCCGCGCTCGCTGTGCTAGGGCCATGGACCGCTTTGCCTCGGATGGTGCTGCCGTCAAGCCCGAGCCAGGGTCTGCGGCCGAGAGCGGCGATGAAGGAGCGCCGTATATAGATATAGAAATATACCTCCCCGACATCAAGCAGGAGTGCTCGGAGTCCTCCAGAGAACAGCGCGACGGTGAGTTGGTCTGAAACTAAAGTATGTGAGCAAGGCGCAGTTCATTTGACCGTTAAATGCATAAAGGTTCAGATACACATGCTTATTAGTGGCATGCCACTTAGTGACTCTCTAGTGACATGCTCATAAATCAACCGGCGGTTGTATGGCTAGTGGCATGCTCATTACTAGCAATGTGCGCACACACATGCCACTAATAAGCAAGGCCTAAAGAAGGTCGTGCCACTAAATAAGCATGTGTATCAGCACCTTAAAGCAGTGCACCTAGAGTTGGCGGGAAAAGTCTAGCTGCTAATATTTCTTCATAATGATTAAATTTAAGCAATTTTTAACATTCATCCACTATTTGACCATACCGGTTTCATCTTCAGACTGGTACATTATTATCTTAAATTGAAATACCTCCACGAACTACAAACTTATCGTAATAACCTCAAATCTTTTACTTTTGGCGTCTTTCCAGTTTGACAAGTTTCAGAACGCCATAGATAATGTCTCTCCTCGACCGCATTTAAATCATAGATGTCGTGCACTTTTTTGTATTGTTTGGACACCTTGATAATGAGTCGAAAATATTGAAAGATTATGGAGATATGCAATATCAAAGATCGCATTTTTTTCGAACTCGAATAAAATGATAAAAATCTATTAAAAATGCATTTTTTATTTTTGTAAGGTGTCTGTAATTTAATTTGAGTTGTATTAAATTTTATGATTTTTTATAATCGATATGCGTTACTGTAACGAAAGTTCATTCGATGTAAAGTTTGCTCAGAATCACTCGCAACTTGAATTTCAGCAATAGAAATTGCCTTGCAAAAGGTTAAAACAGAACTGCAATGGAAAAAGTAGCGAGACTGATGTCCACCAAGAGATGGCCTGGAGCCGAGCCCGGGAGACAGGCAACTCTCCAGATCTGTCATATCGGATTATTATTTACGGTTCCAGAAGCAGGTTCCAGCAGTGTTGGCGGAAGTGGGCAGGGAGGTGATGCGCTGACAGGTGAGGGGTCTCACTGTACTGAGATAGATATATACTTCCCCGACATCAAGCAGGAGTGCTCGGAGTACTCCAGGAAAGCCAATCAGTGTGACGGTGAGGAATTGCTTGTCCTTTTCTTCTTATAATAGTCCGCTTATCGGACCTTAGCGATCATTATCATACTAACGCAATTCCAAATAGCTGGACCGTGAACTTCGCAAACCATAGCCTTTAGTTTTTCAGCCATACGTCTTCCAAATTTTGCCTTAAATGATGAGATTGCTCGAAATTTTCCCTTAAATGAAGAGATTGTTTAGTCTATAAGTAAAATATATACTTACTCCAATATTTATTATTATTTATGATATACAGGTCTAGTCCAGAATACTTTACAAGTAGATTCCTGCTTTGATTATGAGTCGAAAATGTTCAAGCAACCACGCCCTAATATTAATAGATATTGATATACGGAGTGTCCAGTGTCGGAGCCTTGAATAGCACAAAATATAATTAATTTCATCGACAAAACACCCCTATATGTTTTTCCTCCAGCCATAATGAAATGAAAATGGTGTGTCAATTTAGTAATATCTTACCATGTTTAGGTCCTATGAATATCAAAGAGTATTAATTTTTTTTAAATATTTAGTATACTAATTATTTATTTCTATTGAATTTTTATTATCAATTAACTAAGAATACGACTTTTGGAAGTTATACTTCTTTTGGAGTATCTTGGATGAAATATAAGCTAAATATAAGTCGAAATTTTCACACAATAAAGACGGCCAACAATGAGAATACCCAGACTGCGAACGTCGTAGGGGCAGAGTAAAATGCGCGTGCGGATTCTGTCTCAGTTATGTTCCAACGCAAAGCATACAAAATAGCACGCTTATTTGTAACTGATTATTTCTAACTACCTGAACCGAGTGATTAAATGTTAATAAATTATTTTTGTTTGAGTTGTATTAAAATAAGGTGAAGTGGATCGACTTAAGTTGTGTTTAGGTACAAATGTCTTTTTTATTGCAGGTGTTTACAAGCCGCAACATTCTGTTTTGGCCAACCAAACTGTTCCTGTGTTTGCCACAATGGTGCCTATTTCTACACCTGGAGCGGATCCCGAAATTAAAGCCACATTACCAACCGAAAATTTCTCCCGAAGCTCTAGTGTAAATGTAAAGAAACCATATTCATGTTCCCATTGCCCTTACACGTGCAATCAAACAACCACATTAAAAGATCACTTGCTTATCCACACTGGCGAGAAACCATTTGCATGTTCAAAGTGCTCTTATGTGTGCAATCGAATAGACAGTTTAAGAGTCCACAATCTTACACACTCTGAAGAAAAAGAGTTTGCATGTACACAGTGTCCTTACACGAGTAATTTTAAACACAACTTAAGAACCCACATGCTTACTCACACTGGGAAAAAATTGTTTGCTTGTACGCAGTGTATTTATACGTGTAATCAAAAAAGACACTTGAGAAACCACATGCTTACTCATTCTGGAGAGAAACCGTTTGCATGCTCTCAGTGCACTTACGCTTGTGTTCGAGAGGATTTGTTAAAAAAGCACATGCTTATTCACACTGACGCGAAACCCTTTACATGTACGCAGTGCTCTTTTGCATGTCGTCATGTAGAAAGTTTAAAAACCCACATGCTTACACACACTGGGGAGAAACCGTTTGCATGCACCCAGTGCACTTACACGTGTAATCGAATAGCCAGATTAAAAGACCACATTCGTACTCACACGGGAGAGAAACCGTTTGCATGTTCACAGTGTACTTACACGTCCAGCCTAAAAACTTCTTTAAAAAACCACATGCTCATTCACAATAACGATAAACCTTTTTCATGTTCACATTGCTCTTATAGGTGTAAGCTATTAAAAAGGTTGCGAAACCACGAGCTTATTCATACCGAGGAGAAGCCTTTTGCGTGTGCACTGTGCTCTTATACGTGTAAACAAAAAGTATTCCTCAGAAAACACGAACTTACCCACTTCGAAAATAGACCATTTGCGTGTTCGCAATGCCCTTTCACGTGTATTCAAAAGGGTAATTTAAAAAAACATTCCTTTATTCACAATGGGGAGAAACCGTTCTCTTGTTCACTTTGCTCTTGTGCGTTTAATCGTGTGGACCATTTAAAACAACATATGTTCACCCACACTGGTGAAAAACCTTTCGCATGTAAACAGTGCTCATACGCGTGCAGTAACAGGTACTATCTAAAAAAACACATGCTCGTGCACATTGAAAAGTAAATGATTTCATGTTGAAACTGCGATATATTTAAGGTCATTTATGACTGCAAGTGCCAATTCACTGTTGAATATATTTTCAAACTGCTGTTATATACCATATATACCATAATTATTCTTATATGGCGGTTATCCCAGAGTGTACTACGAATAGGTAATACGCCATTACTCAGGGTGCGTGGGTTGGTATATATTATTAGTGGAACGATTGACGCATGTTCATTGTAGGAAATTTTAAAATTTTTCTTCTAATTGCAAAATTATTTTGTGCCGAAATTAATGTGTACTTTTTATAATTATACAAATTATTTTTATTCCTACATACTCATGACACATTCATTAAATAATTGAAGTATTTTCTTTTCTAAAATTTAGTTCTAGGTGATATAAATCCGAATCAGATTAGACAAACAAATCTTGATTTTTTTATTAAATATACCTTATCAAAAACAAAATATAATATATATATATATATATATATATAATATATATATAATATATATTATATATGTACAGTACTTGTAAAATATGCATCTTGCTATTTCTGATTCAAATACTATAATAATGTAAGGGTTAATTTAAAATAAAAATTAATTTCGACATAAGTAGAAATGAAGTTTTTTTTCGATTTGAAAATTTATACAGGAACACAACTTTTTAGGTGTACCCAAAAAAATAGACATTTTAATGAATAATGTAAAAAAAAATAAAAACAAAATTTTTTTTAACGACACATTAAAATTTATTTTCCGTCGATAGATATGACCTTCTTCCATCGTTTTAGAAAGTCTTTGACTCTTCGTTTATAAAAATTCATAAATTTTAGCATAAAGTACTCCGTTGGGGCTCTTGTTATTTCACTAATGCTATTAAATTTTCTTCCATCTAAATAACGCCGCAGAGATCTGTCTGTTGTTCAATTGTTGAGTGATTTTCTATTTGAAAAAACTTTTTGATGTGTAACAACGTTTATAAACAAAACAATGTCCAGCAAGTGCCATCACAGCGAAGACGCACACTTTCAACAGTCAACGCTTCTGATTTTGTATATATGCTGCGCAGCTGGTGTTTTTGGTTAGGCTTCTGTTATTCGGTTAGTCATGCTTCGGTTAGTCATCTTCGAAACTATCCAAAAAATACTTAATTTTTTTACTGTAATGTAAACCATTACTACCCTTAATGATTTACATTCTCAAATTTAATGTAATTTATGCGATTATATTTAAATATTTATTCAAAGTTTTCATACAATGTGTATGGTGGCACACTACCGCCATCTATGAAAATAAATAAAAACATATAAGTGAGCAAACACATTTCTAAATAAAAATGCGTATGTAGATATGTACCTAAAATAATCGCAGTTATCGCGCAGGTATGAAGTACAATATTCAATTTGTTCTCGGATAAAAGTGAATGTTATGTCAGGCTTTTCATGAATGCTCAGTGTTAAAAATTCAATAATAAATAAATGCACATACATTTTCTAGCTAATACCTATAAATATATAGGTATTAGCTTTTTTAAAATATGAGCTTATTTTCTGTCGCTGCTCAATTGATATGTTTAATTGTGAGATGTCAAATGTTACACATCATATGCGACTTCTGTAAGGCTCGCTCGTTTTTTTTGTTTTACACATCACGTGTGTGTGTTCTGTGTAAAGTTCGCTGGGAATAAAGAATGTAATACAATTTTGTTAGGTGTACCCAAAAGGGCGCTTTATATTACCAATACCCCTCAATACAACTTAAATAAAATGATTTAAATCTTGCGATATTTGAAAAAAAAAAATTTTTTTTTAATTTTATCCTTAATATAGAAATGACAGACCACTCAAGAATTTAGGGTCATCATTTTGATAGTGATAGCGTAGAATTAATTAATATTTGCAAAAAAGGGAAGAAACTAGATATCTTAGAAAACGTAGCGATTAATTGTATCAAAAATGCAAATAACATTCAAACTTCTATTACTCCCCTCTTGTGCGCTTAATAACCACGCCCCTACTGTGCTGAGATGGTTTGGTCATGTGGTACGTATGAACGAGGAAAGAATGGTTAAGAAAATATATGAGGCGAGTGTTGAAGGCAACAGAAATAGAGGGCGTCCGCGAAAGACCTGGCACGATCAGGTACTACAAGTATTTGAGGATGGCCCTGTGTGAAGAGTGTGGCTTTCAATCCTCTCTGCCTACCCCTGCGGTGAAACGGCGTGGTGGTTAATTAGTCCTACACCCACCCGACTCTAATCTCTCCCACTCCTCACGTCGTCCTTTAGTCTTAAGATTAGTATCAATAATATTACTGAAGACAATGCGTCAGAATTGAAAACGTTATAATAACAAATAGTGAAAGTAAACAGTGTTATCATTTTTTACGTAATTTAAAATGGTCCTTCACAAAATTACACAGTAAATTTTGAAAAATCACACAGTAGTAAAAAAAAATTGTTTTATATAATATTGTTAACAAAAACAAGCAATAAAAAGTAGTGTTTTAAAAAATTGACATCATTAAAACACTTTTAAAATATACGTATATATACACAATAATTCATACAAACAACTTTTGTAAGTAAACTATTAAAGATAAAAATAAGTGTGTATATAAACTATGTTTTTATGCAAAGGATAATTGTATTTTTGTCTGACATGTCAATATTCATGATGACAGTATTAAAGAATAAGTGATTTTAGAGAAGAAAATATTTTGAAAGGATTCTAAAAAATGATCCAGTGTTAATATACATATTGAGATTAATAAGATTTTCAATAAAATAAAAGTATAAAATTGTGCAATCCGCCACCGGTCAGAGCGAATGACGTCACGCCTCAGTACCCATCACCGTGTCTTTGAACCGTTGCTATAGAAACAATGCAATTACTGCGGCTTGACGTTACGTAGACGAAATAACAGCTGCAGGCGTTTTTGCGCGAAATTAATTAATGTAGATGAAAATGCAACTATTTGCGTAAAAACTTATTAACTGTTATTTTCCGTAATAGTAGACGTGTACCTACAATATAGAATATTATTTCAAAATCTCTCATCATGGCTATTGCGATGTTGGTTCAGCCGAAGGCCATCCGGAGTGACTCTCCCCTGGTCAAATGGCTTGGAACGCGACGACAGATGTCGCATGAGTATGACAACTCTCACTTCGCATTCTGGCCTTCAAGCATCGGCATTGGCAATTTTTTACGCGTTGCATTCCTTTTACATACATTAATAAACCTCGCCATCGCATTGTGATATATAATATTTCCGCTAAATTTGAGGAGTGAATCGCGTCGCTGTGTTGTCTAAGGCCCGGTTGTTTCAAGTTCGATCAAAGTAAGCGGTCGATCAGAGCATAGATTTTTACGAAAACGGATCGTCTGATTGGTGGAGAACGTAAAAATCTATGCTTTAAAAGAACGCTTACTTTGATCCAACTTGAAACAACCGGGCCTGATACATACATTGAATGAGCGCCGCAACCTATCTACCTACCTACAAGTGCAAGACAACAACGCGACTATCGAATTCTAAATGAATTAAATAATCGCCCAGGGATGTCGGCGCAGTTTGTGCAAGGAGATACAGGATCCAGCCATCTGGTAAGTCAGTTGATGTCATTCTTGTGGTGGTTTGGAGACTAACTATATCCCGGTTGACTTGTTCAAAGACGGCTATTCTTTGCATAGACAATTTATCTGACTAGAGGTGTGCCTATTTACAGACATAGCTCCAATAACCAGCCTTTATCATTCACAATGATTAGTAGTAAAAACACAATTTTTAAATAAACATAGATAAAAACACTGTATGGAAAAAAAATGTCAAATAAAACAGAATAAGTAAAAAGCTAATTTAAAACAATTAAAAACATTAACCAAGAAGGATGGTTAATAATATAAACATTATTTAAATAACAGAATAAATTTAAAAAAGCAATTAATAAATAAAAGGCGGCGCTTACGATGTTGATATAGATTGGATGGAAATTAAAAAAATAGTTATTTATAACGTTCTCATATTTGTACATAAAATTTTCTATAACAAAATGTCAAAATATTTGTGGAACAAAATTATTGTAAATAGTGATGTACATACGTACAACACCAGAAATAGGATTAGAACAAGATTACCATTAATAAGAAAAAAGTATATACACAGAATTGTCTTAATGTACAGAAGTGTAAAAATATATTATTTATTATATTACCATAGATTAGATCGTATTATAGGATGTATATACCTATATATTATATTATAGATTGTACCACAGATTCAATTAGATGTAAAGTAAAAGATGTAGGTTATTGTGGTTATTGTATTAATTTACATTATTAATAATAGATTTAATAATGTAAAATGTTAATTTATTAGTTAATATACAAGTTGTAGTATTAACTAACTTAAGAAATAATATAAAAAATAGGTTACAGAATTCTATGGCTGATGGGGGGAAAGCACTCACGCTATTATTTGAAGTGAGGCAAAAAAAAATTGGCCGAAAAATTATTTAAGAATCTATGTAGATATAGTATTTCATTAACTGGTGAACGGTACATTGTATGAAGTGATCACTTAAACCAGCTGTAAGCCCTATGAAAAACCAAAAATAAAAAACTTCCATACTAACTTTCTCATAAAAGAATATAATTTCGTCACTATGAGACATCTATAATATACATTGGAATATCATAGGATGTTATCGTATTTGCTTCAAAAGCTGCAAATTACATCTAAGGATATTATACTGCTTGGTAGATATAAATTTATGGAATATTTATAAAAAGACCAACGAAAAAAAGGTATTAAAAAAAAACAGTTCAAATTTAGGCGATTTTCGAAGCAAACTTGCTAATGCACTTTGCTCCGTGGGGAGTGTTGAGGAAGCGAATTGTGGTACACGAACAAACATTGAAGCTATAAAGAAACAAACACATTCCTCCCAAAGATAAAAGAAGAATAATTGCCTTCAAAGATGTAAGGGATTTTTCCAAAAGAAATTTGAAAGATGTGTCCATATTTTGCCATAAATATGCTTTCCATATTTAAAAATAAAGTACTTATTGAGTTTCATGACACAAAAATTATTATTGTAAAAAAAAAATTTTTTCACGTTTTCTGGTTAATGCATAGTGTGATTATTTTACAACAAGGTTATTATAACTTATAAAATAGGTGTAAAGAGATTTTTTACTATTTTTCCGGTTATCTAGGCATATCGACTTATGAAAATACTTTTTTTTTACTAAAATATTAAAAATCATGCATTTAAGGTTTAAATATAATCATGTTTTTTTAATAATTTTTTCGTTTTATATAATATTCAACATTTTAGTCTTAATATTACCCAGTGTACAAAATTATTTCGGTGGGAAACTAGCACCATCTTTACTCATTAACGAATTTTCCAATTGCAATTTTTAGGAAATTTGCGTTTTAATGTAATATAATTGTTTGAAAATGGTCTGTATTTTAAATTTCATTTCATAAGATGCGAACAAGGTTCTACTGAATTTGTCGCCACCTTATAAGAAATCGAAGTATTTTGACGTCTCATCACTTACAAGCCATGCAAGCAGAATGAAGTAACAGTAGCGTATAGAATACCGCCGATTGTCTATGGAAAAACTTTTTTTTCTACATTTGACTGTCTTCTTACGCATTATCATTTTATTTTCTTAGGATGTTATATTCTTTGGAATATTTATGAGGATTACAAAAAATATCAGCTTAATATCATTAATAATTATTAAATAGTTTTAAAAAAAGACTTATGGGATAAAATGTTAAGATTTTTCCACCGAGTAGGTACCGCTCTCCAAAAAATGCAAATAAGTCAATTTATGGTAAATTTTTGTAATGCAAAAAAGAATAGTTAAAAGAGAAGATATCTATGAAATTCCATCACTAGTTATGAATAAAAATGACACGCAAAGTAAAATAAGGTTATAAAGAACTATTACCCGGTAGACTCCTCCCACCTGCTATATTTTAACCAATTAAGAGTAACATCTGGTGCGCTCGGTTCATATGTTTTAGTATCAACCATGAATGGAACAGCGCACGCTGATAGGCCCTCCTGGAGTACTCCGATCACTCCTTCTTGATGTCAGGAGACGATATGCAAACATATCGTATCCTGACATCAAGCAGGAGTAGTCGGTGTAGGGCGCTCCTTCATCGCCGCTCTCGGCTGCAGACCCTGGCTCGGGCTTGACGACAGCAACATTTGGGTCAGCGGGGTCCATCGCTCTAGCACGTTATACTTTTTTTTTTCTATTTATTTTCTTTACATTTTATAATATTTAGTCCCACAAAACGACTAAAAAGACGTTTGTCTGTAGGTTTAATTTTACAATTGTAAGTTACACTATTACAAAATATTATTCACTTTATAAACTATATAAGAGATAAAAAACGAAAACAATTAAGTACAAAAAACAACATAAAAGAAATTTTCAGTACAAAGTTAAAAATTTTAAGCAAATTAAGAAAAAAGCAATAAATAAAGAAAATAGCAAATTAAAAATATAAATAGCAAAAATTAAGGAAAAAGAAAGAGAAATATATATAAATATTTACATCACTAATTGTTCAAAGTCATTATCATAATAAAACACTTAATATAGTTCATAAATAACTAATGTCGTTTTCTATTAACCACTTTTTAAGTTCTGACACTGACTTTGGAGTTTTTAAGCCTGAGGGAAAGGTACTTTGTATTTTGTTCAAGAACATTGGAACTCGATATTCAAGTGTCCTCAGACCATATTTGTTTGTTATTCATGGTATTGTTAATATTTGATTTGAAGCGCATCTTGTGTTTTTGCCATGATCAAATACTTTTTTGTAACTTTCATATTCGTGATTTTCTTTTAGCAGCAGAAATATAACTATGTAGTCCAAGAATTGGCAAAATCTTTACGGATGAATATACTAGTTTAGTATTTTGTCTTTGCTCAAAAACCTGTGGATTTATTATTCTTTTTACGATTGCAGTTTAAATTGATGGATAGGCCCCAAGATCTTATATCATATCTTAATATAGAATCTACCAAAAAAAAATATATCACTCTTAAAACAGGCTTTGAGATAATGTACTGCATCTTGTAAAATTTGCTGGACACTGCCCTAAGGCTCGTACAAATTTTATGTATTTGCTGATCCCATTTGAAGTGTTCATCTATGATTAGACCAAGGTATTTGTGAGTTTTGAGTGAGTTAACTTAATGGAGCAAGCTAAAATGATAATTGCCTACGGATACGAATGAGCCATAGACGAATTACAGTTTTCGTCTGTCGACTACTGACTCTTTCTTGGTGAATTTTTTACTAGGTACGTTTGAAAAACTCCACAATCACTTCTATTGATATGAATAACTTGATTGTACTCGTTGAATTTATTTGAAACATGTTTCGCCTAATGAGGGGTACTGTCCATCTTACGATTAAACGCACCAGCCAATAATTATATTTTTATTTTATTAATTTATTAATTAACGCCCTGTAGGGGAGACCTAGGAGAGTTGTGACAATTTTTACGTTACCTTACATATCTCGGCTAAAAATAATATAACCTCTACGAAACCTACGACATTTAATAGCTTGTTCTTTTCACTAAATAGAATAAACCTAAAAATTAGAAAATAAATTAAATCCAATGAGTAAACCGATAAAAACTAAAACAACTGCGCGTGTCACAACCCGCCTAGTACCGAGGTAAGTTGTGACACAGGTCAAGGTGAGTTGTGACAAGTATGCATGTGGTGATTTAAAGGAGCATAATTAAGTAAAAACAATTGCTTTTAGTGAAAATAATATTTGTATTATAAAAACATTTTTTGTTCAGAATATAACATCTTTAATTAGTCTTTGACACATAATACAGTCTACAAAAAAATAATAAAGTCAACATTCGATAAACTTAAAAAAATTAAAAAGGTATTCTTATGTTTAATCAGTCATCATGTTAATTAGTAATGTTCTTATAATTAGTTAAAGATATTGGAATAAAGCATGAGATCAAAATCCAGTTAAACATTAATTTCCCCGCAAGATCTAGTCCGATAAACAATTATGGCAAATGTATTTGGAGTCTCCTTTAGTGCAGTCTTCGTGTGACCATCCCCGACATTCGACGCACTGGACCCAAGTCTCATTAGATCTGCTGTTGCCAAACGGTTCAAGACAACATAAACAAAAACAATTTTCCGCATCACTATCATCATCATCGTCATTCACTCTTTTTGTTTTGTGTGTTTTCTTTTCTTTTCCGTTTGTAAGTTTCTTCTTCTCCTCGCTAAAAATACGCTTTTTTACTTTCTTCATATTTCTACTTGCTTCTATAGCAGCAATTACATCTTTGACAGGTGTGTCCGTAAGCACAGCAGATTTTATTTGACGTCTATTCGTTTGCTTCCCTTTTCTAGGTGGAGCTTTAGGTAAGGGTCTCAATGATTCCGGTGAGAACACAGCAGAGGTCGAGGCGAGTGGACTACGGGCTTCGGGTGTAGAGGCAACTGGTTCCATATTTTCAAGTTCTACATAAGTTGCAGTCTCATTGACTGCTGGATTGATGCCAGGTGTCGCGTTATGATCCTCATTGTCGTGTATGCGAACATATATATTTGTAGTTGGGACATTGATTTTTAAATGTCTTCCGATTATGGAGTCTTCGTTTCCAGGAATCGTGGGTGGATTTGCAGTAGAAGACCTTTCCATTGAATTTTCCATGGCTTCTGCAATAATAACAGATGTCTCTGGTACTGGATCAATCAAAACCCGATCAGTAACTTGACTAGGCAGAAAGTCATATTAAATTAATTAAATAAGTACAAAAATATGCATAGATATAGGTTTACATTAAGAATGTTCTTAGGTTTTAACGGCCACTCAGAATCTATTTTGCTGTGTTTCTACTATCTTATTACAATCTATCATCAAGGCTGATGATCGACCCTGCAATGGAATCTGAAACGTCGGCCAAAAAGGTAGTAAAAACACGGCATAATGTCCCAGAAGATAGGTATACATTTTTCGTAAAAAAGTATTCCAAACAATTAAATTTGGTTATGCAAGATTAATTAAGTATCATTTTAATTGACTACGTGATAGTACAATAGTATTTTGTAATAATAAGTGGAAAAATAATTATGTTTAATTTTTTATTTTTTTTATTAAGTACTATGTAGATGTTCCCTGTCTCTTTAGCTAGACCGAGGCGTGTGGTAAAGGAAACAGGATAATCCGTTGTCAACAAGTGTCAACCATACATAGAAATAACAAAAAGATAAAGAGAATGAAGAGAAGAAGAAGTAAATGAAGGAGTGAATGAAAAAGAAGAATTATAAAAAAATAAAATAATCATTATCGATTCCTAGGCAAAAAAAAATTCAAAATGGATATTGCATTTCGATATAATATTTACGGTGAATGGATTGAAAAGTTTTTAAATATATCTGTATTAACAGGCCAAGTCCCCGTTGCAGCGAAACCAGCGCTTATATTCTTTGTCGTAATCGCCACATCAAATGCAGTTTTTGCTAAAGCGGGAATGTCATAAATGGACATAACTTTTCCAGCATTTGACCGCATCCAGTTATCGCTGGCGGTATTAATAGCTTTTTTGAGAGGACCAAAAGCCGTTCTGTCCATTGGCTGCAACTTGTGAGTACAGTGCGGCGGAAAAGTGAGTAAAATGATCCCATTTTCTCTGCAAAACTCGACGTTTTTCAAAGCCATGTGTGATGAATGGTTATCCAAAAGTAACAAAGTTCTATTCTCTCTTGATGGTCTTACATGTTTTTTAAAATGATTGAGGAAAAAGTAAAAATCATCTTCCTGCATCCATCCAGATCCATTAGCTGTTCCTATTGCTCCAAGAGGGTCATCTCGAATAAAATGCTCTTGAAATCTTTTCCGCGGAAATATGAACATAGGCGGTATAAAATTACCAATTGTGTTACCAGCCAAAGCCAACGTCACTAGAGTTCCCCTCTCGGCCGATGTCATGGCACTAACCTGCTTTTCTCCTCGTCGCGCGATTACTCTATCTGGCTTTTGAACTGTCGTTATCCCGGTCTCATCAACATTCCATATATCTTTTGGCGCTTCATAAACAGCTGAAGCCATACCTCCCCTGCCATTTCATGTTCGTCCCACGATACAGGAAAACTCTTATTATGGTGCTTTGCTAGCGTATAGGCCAATCGTCTCACCTCCTTTGTTTTAAGTCCATAATTGGCCGCGGCACAAGTCAAAACGTATTTGCATAAAATATTTTCCTCTTCAGCCGTAAAGACAGTCGCGTTAAAATAGCCGATAGATGGAGGCTGGTCGACTATGTTGGCCTCGAAATCTTTTTTTTTTTTAATATACCGAGACAGGGACATATAATTTACATTATATGATGAAGCAGCACTTCGTAGACTTTGTCCCCTCAAGACTACCTCCTCGTATGCTAAATCATACATTTCTCTACTAGCCATACCCCTATCAGTCTTCCTAACATATTTGTTAGGCATTCTGAAACAAAATAGGATAGATATACTTAGCACGTCAAGCAGAAGTTGATAAAATATTTTTTTAGAGTTTAAAAAATAATCTAGGAGAGTTGTGACAGCCTGTCACAACTCGCCTCGGTGCAAAAATTCGTGCTTTGTTCAATATAATTGCTTATAACCTCAAAACACGTGGCGAAACTTAAAATACAATATCATGTTATAAATGTTGAATAGTTGAAGTATATCGGAGTAAAGGACACAATATCAGAAACATAATCCACAATGAATAATAATCAATGGAAATTTTAACCAAAAACTTACTTTTCGTGATTTTTTTTGCCCAGATGATGTACACTCACAACCACTCACAGCAAGTCGCGGTGCAAACTGCGTCAAATCATGCGTCAAAAAAACAGCAAATACGCGGTGTTGCCAGTTCGCTAACGCCCATAAATTTTGAGAAATCGTCTGTGTCACAACTCTCCTCTGTCACAACTCTCCTAGGTCTCCCTAGGGCTTTTACAACAGATAGGTAGAGTGTACATTAACAGAATATATAGTTTAAAGAAGAAAAAATAATAAAATGTCAACATAATAATGACATAAAGTGAAAAGAAAATACTTAAAATACAGATATAAATATATAAAGATCAATATAATATAAAGTAAAAAGCAAGTATATAAAAAGCAGAAGCATAAGAAAAACATATTAATATAGAAATTTAAAAACAAAAAAATGTAATAATGTAGAGTGAAAAGATATAGCACAAGCTTTGAAAGTCATAATATAATAAAAAAATATACATACAAATACTTTGACAATATTTTTTGTGTATATTCAAAGAACACAATTACTGGATATGACCACTGCGGGATAGTTATAGAAGTATCACAGAGACGAAGCTTTTATATGAGAAACGTGTATGGAATTCTTTTATACGATGACATACATTGCATTATTTTATACATGACATACGTACATTACTTAGGTACTTTGATAAATTAAAAATAAAGATATATCATTACCAGCTGCGAAATCTATGTATACTATCCCATGAGAAGGACTATAGATGTATCGAGGCTTTTTATCTTTCTTCTTCTCATTTCACCCCGTTCAAGCATCTAGGAGGTGACTCGACAGTCAATCTCTAATTCAGTGCGTCTCGGTACCTGTCACGACAAAAACAAATCTCTCATCTGCCATTTTTAGAAGCTGTGCTCTCTGACCTGTGATTTCTCTATGAAACTTTTTGAGAAATGTTAGTTGAAGTATAATACATATAATAATAAACCTATTTCAGAGAATCGATTGGTATTCAAATCTAACTGATGTACTATCTACTTATTATGTTCATTTGTGATGAAGAGAGTGTGTGTGAAGAGAGAGTGAGATCGTAATACTTCTCATGGGATATGGACATTAATAACGACAGGAGGGATGGACAGTTAAATTTCTTTCGAAAAATTTTATATAAATTTAAATATATTAAGAATAAATTAAAAGTATTGAAAATTTAAGATTATTATTACTAAAAATTATTACAAATACATTTCTTTTTACAGTGAAGATAGAGACAAACATATTTACTTATAATGGATATTTCTCTTCTATATGAGTGACATAAACTCGTGTGTAGGAGAGGAATATCATTACATTTTAAATATATTATATATTATTCTAGAATTATATAATAAAATGTATATGCAATTTAGTAATAAGCAGGTGGCTTACATATATAATAAATTAAAATAAATATTAACTCCGAAGGTATTTTTTAACGATTTTCTTAAATGCCTTATGATTTTTTCAATCCTCATTTAACTGGCAATTAGTTAAACCATTTCACACCTCTAAATGTGTAGTGATGCTGAGGAGTTGTGATAGGCATCACAGGGATATGCGATTTACCAAGTGTTGTATTTGTGCTACTTGACACTCTTTGGGTCAGCTCGTTATTGCTGTGAAAACTTTTATAAAGTTGAAGAATGCAATTTTGTTTGTAAATACGTTGTAATGTGAAGACTTGTAATTTATTAAAAAGGTCTCTTGTCGGATAATCATTAGGTTCTTTAAGAATGATCTTTATAATCAATTTCTGGGCAACTTCTAAAGATTTCAATGCAGTTTTGAATGCACCACCCCATGAGATAATAAGATATTGTAAAACTGACTGTACTAGATCGTAATATAGTGTTAACAATTTTATTCCTAAAATATTTCTTAATTGAATACATATATGAGTTTTCTTATTCTTTTGACAGTTTTATCGATTTGTATTTTCCATTTAATATTAGAATCAACTATTATTCCTAAATATATAATACTATTTTTACTTCCTTTCTTTTAACTCGTGGCGTCTGCTTGCTTTGGATCGATTTTTAACCCTTTTCCCATGATCTAATCGAGCTGAACTTGGCAAGTAGACTCCTGGCGACGATCAAAAAGATCTATCAAATTTTCGTTAAAAAAAATTAATAATTATAGTATAATTTCAGATTTTTAGAAATTTTAATGGTTTATTCAAATTGGAATCATTAGAAAAGTTTGATTACTAGCAACGGCGGCCCGATAACGTCGCAGAATATTTTCTAAATTTGAATTACTCCGTCGGTATACATAATAGGTACTTCACTACGAATTTCGAAAATCTAAATTGACTGACAAATGTTTTTAGAATTTAATCTTCAAAGCATGAAATGTCTTATCAAAGCTCAAAACATCTGACATTTGAGAAATATATTAAATTTCTGTAAGTTTAGTGTTATGTTATATGTTTTAATTCGTCTTTAATTGTTGTTATATTTTACAAAGAAAGGGAGTATAATAAAAACTTGGTTACATATATTATTTTTGTTTTTGTTTTTGTTAGGACAATTATTAGGAGACGATTATTAGGATAAATCTTTATTTATAAGTTATGGGCGAGTTTTTTTCATTTAATGTGAAAGAAATATAGTGAGTTTTTTTCTGTATTTAGTGATAATAAGTTTTCATCGAACCATTGTTTTACAATATTTATACTCCGATTTGCTGCAGCTATAACATTCCAATTACTACAGTCAAAAACTAGGGCTGTATCATCAGCATAAGATAAAATCCGACCAAAAATAGGTAAATATAACATATCATTTACATAAATAATAAAGAGTGAAGGTCCCAGTAAGGTACCTTGCAGTATACCAAATTTTGATGTTTTATTTGAACTTAATGTATTTTTTAATTTTAGAGATAGATTCCTTTCTTTCGGGTAACTTTCTGTCCAATTTTTTACTTTATATTTAATCCCAATCATATTTAGTTTATTAATTAATTTATTATGTGAGATAACGTCAAATGCTTTGCGAAGGTCTATAAATATACCTAGACTTGTGTTACCTTTACCTTTTTGTTAATTCAGCCATTGCATTATGTGTACCCATATGCTCACGAAATCCAAATTGGGGATTATTTAGTATTTTTTATGAATTTTATAAATTTTAAAATTTGTTTTTTAACAATTTTTTTTAAATGTTGCGATATTTGATACAACAGATAGTGGTCAGTAATTGGAGATGTCCGTAGTGTCACCAGCTTTATAAATTGGCGTTCATAATAACGCCTATGCAAAAAAGTCAATTTACGGTAAATTTTTGTAATGCAAAAGAGAATAGTTAAAAGAGAAGTTATCTATGGAATATCGACACCGGCTATCTATGGAAATGACGCGGAAAGGAAAACGAGGTTATAAAGAAATATTACCCGCTAGACTCCGCCCGCCCTCGTAGGTGGTCTTCTTTAGCCAATTAGCTGTAACATCTGGTGCGCGCGGTTCATAAGTTTTAGAATCAACCATGAATGGAACGCCGCACGCTGATAGGCCCTCCTGGAGTACTCCGAGCACTCCTTCTTGATGTCAGGATACGATATGCAGACATATCATATCCCGACATCAAGTAGGAGTAGTCGGTGTAGGGCGCTCCTTCATCGCCGCCCGTCTCTGCAGACCCTGGCTCGGGCTTGATGACAGCAATTCAATTCAACCGGGTCAATTCCCACTGCTCTAGCACGTCACACACTAAGGGCCGGTTGTTTCAAGTTGGATTAAAGTAAGCGTTCTTTAAAAGCATAGATTTTTACGTTCTCCACCAATCAGACGATCCGTTTTCGTAAAAATCTATGCTTTTATCGACCGCTTACTTTGATCGAACTTGAAACAACCGGGCCTAAATGGAGCGATCTAAAATGAGGACTGTCTACAGACACGGATGAGCCATAGACAAATTACAATTTTCATCAATCGACGACAGACTCGTCTTACGTCTATTTTTTACTAGGTGAGTTTAAAAACGCCATAATCACTTTTATGGATATGAATAACACTTGATTCTACTCGTTGAATTAATTTGAAACATGTTTCGCTTTATGTGGGGCCGTGTCCATCTAAATAAATTCATTTATTGAAAAGATAGCTTTCCAAAATCATAATCTACGAAACAAAGTCTTTCATGCGATATATGATTAGCAATAAATGTGAAATAAAAGGATAGTAACCGAAAAAAAAATCTCGCACTACCGACGGGCACTGAGAACTTTTATGTGAATTTAATAAAAGATTTACGTCATTTTTTAAAATATCTTCACTTCAACCTATTGCAAAATAATAAAAATACAAAATAAACAACTAGACAACTTTATCAGCACTTACTTCAATAAACAAAAAAAAACCGACACACACCCTTCGCACCGATCATAGAAAAAATGGGTTAATTTTAATTCATTCAAAGAACTTTAACTTTTTTACCTATTGGTTGAAAACCTTCATTCGTTCAGTAAGAATACACGCGAGGGGATTTAGAACTTTATTCTGTAATATTATAATAGACCAGCTGTCCGTACCCGGCGTTGCACGGGTTAAGGATTAAATTTAAAATAAATTTGTGAGGTTTAACAAAGGTTCGATTCGAATGGTATAGATTTGGATCGAAAATATATAATCGGAGGGGAAGGGTTAAAAGAATAGGGGGGAAATATTCGCAATATTACCCGCCGAGTCCTTAAGATTAAGTTTACAAATTTTGAGTCCGATCGGTCAAACGATACAGATTTGCATAGAAAATATGTCAGGGGGAGGGTAAGGGGTAAAGGAATAGGGGAGAAATGTCGCATATATTACGAGTCCTAATGAATAAGTTTCCAAATTTTGAGTCCGATCGGTCAAACGATACAGATTTGCATAGAAAATATGTCAGGGGGAGGGTAAGGGGTATGAAAATAGGGGGAAAATGTTGCCTATGTTACCCGCTGTGTCCAAAAGCATAAGTATGCAAAATTTGAATATAATCGGACAAACCAAGATAACTTAGATAACAGAATACAAGTGGACACTATCTATACCGACTACAGTAAAGCGTTCGATAGGGTTGATCACTCAACACTGTCAAACAAGCTTTTAAAGATAGGTATTCACGGCAATCTTTATCGTTGGCTTACTTCTTATATCTCCAACCGTAGTCAAATTGTAGTGGTTGCAGGGTTTAAATCTAACACTGTTGTTGTAACATCTGGAGTACCTCAAGGCAGTCTGCTGGGACCATTGCTATTTAACATTTATATCAATGATATAGGTGATTGCTTTCTAAACTCAAAAACTATCCTATATGCCGATGATATGAAAATTTTTTCTCCCATAAACTCACTAGAAGATTGTCGAAGGCTGTAAGATGACCTACATCGTCTGAACACGTATTGCAATGCCCACAGCCTGGAAATAAATGTTTCTAAATGCTTCGTTGTACGCTTTACTAGAAATAAAAAGGTATTCTCTAATGAATATTCAATTAATAATATAACATTATCTACCAAATCCGAAAGCAAAGACCTTGGGGTGATACTTGACAGTAAATTAAATTTCAACAAACATATCGATTATATAGTCACCAACGCATCATCTATGCTTGGTTTTGTCATACGCACATGTACACATTTCAAAAATATCAGTACCCTCAAGACACTTTATTTCTCATACGTTCGTAGTATTTTAGAATATGCATCTCAGGTGTGGAATCCAGGTTATGCAGTACACGAAAATAGAATTGAAAGCGTCCAAAACAGATTCCTAAGATACCTAGACCTCCGTTCATTTAGATCTCATATAAGCAATGAAGACTATGCGAAGTTTTTTAACATGCAGACCCTAACTCGTCGAAGAAACATAGCTGACGCGGTGATGCTATTCAAAATAACACACAATCTAGTTGATAGTCCGGAACTTCTTCAACGAATATCTTACCACATCCCAACTCGCAATAACAGACATTCACCTACTTTTCATCTCCCCATTTGTAAGACCAACTCAAAACAAAACTCCTTTATGTACAGATCCACAAATTCATTTAACACAAACTATCACCACATTGACATTTTCAACGCAACAATAAGAAACATAAAACAAACAATATCTACACTACCGCACCCAAACTAATTTGTACATTATATCTTCCCTTATACTCCCGTCCCACATTCCCCTCCACCCTCTCCATTCGCTATTAATGTATGATAAAGTAAATTTTTAAATTCAGTGGAAAATCCTTAAGATTGTTTTGCTGTTAACTTTTCCCAAAACAAAATAAATAAATAAATAAACACACAAATACACACACTCACACAAACTCACTATTGGACATGTTTTTTCTTATTTTTTATCGATTGTATATATGTGTTTTCTTGTAATTGGCCCAAAACTCTGTACATCAATTATTGTTTTTTTCAAGATTGATTAATTATATGGCTGTAAGAAAACCAATAAATGAAAATAAAATAAAAAATAAAAACTGTGTGGATTTGGAGACAGACAGACATTGAGTTTTACAGGTATAGATAAACGGGAAAAAATGCAGGCGGGCATGGAAGCGCGGATCTGCGTTCCGGTAGTTTACGGATGTAGCGCGGACCTGCTTTCCGGCATACCAAGGGTTATAACGGTTTGCTTGAATGTTTGGTGTTACCATGACAAACAACTCGTATTGCATAATATTTTTTTTCTTTATGGTTTGCGTTTTTTCTTTTATCTAGCTTTTACTATAGTTAATAAACGAATGACTGACATTCAAAATGTATGGAGCAATTTGCGAAACTTTAAAGTGTAATATATTATTAAATACTTATTATTTAAGCGTAATTATCTTTCATTTTGTAATCATTCAATTATACAGTGAAATACTCATTTTCATTGTATGAACAACGGGACCATATTCTTGGATTATGCCAAAAATCATTTTTGGAGTAGTGAAAAAATAATTTTAGTGTAGTAATTATAGTGTTTTTCCACCGACAACCGCTTTCCAAAAAAACTAAGCAAATAAGTCAATTTATGGTAAATTTTTGCAATGCAGAAAAAATAGTTAAAAGGGAAGTTATCTGTGGAATTGCGTCACCTGTTATCTATGAGAATGAAGTGCAAAGTAAAATGAGGTTATAAATAAGTATTACCCGCTAGACTCCTCCCGCCCTCTGTACGTGCTCTACTTTATCCAATTAGCTGAGACATCTGGTGCGCGCGGCTCACAAGTTTAGTATCAAGCATGCATGGAACAGCGCACGCTGATAGCCCCTCCTGGAGTACTCCGAGCACTCCTTCTTGATGTCAGGATACGATATGCAAACATATCGTATCCTGACATAAAGTAGGAGTAGTCGGTGTAGGGCGCTCCTTCATCGCCGCCCTCGGCTGCAGACCCTGGCTCGGGCTTGATGACAGCAACAGCCGGGTGAATGGAGTCCATCGCTCTAGCACGTCACACAATAAATGAAGCAAACTAAAATTATGATTGCCTATAGACACGAATGAGCCATAGACGAATTACAATTTTCGTCTATCGACTACGGACTCTTTCTTCGTGAATTTTTTTCTTGGTACGTTTGAAAACTCCACAATCACTATTATGGACATAAATAACGCTTGATTGTACTCGTTGAATTTATTTGAAAATATTTCGCCTTTAGAGGGGCACTGTCCATCTAACAATTAAGCCATGTATTCACTAGGGGACAAATCGTCGCGCACAACATAGCGCGGCATTTCTACGTGCCGTGGCAACGTTGCCATGCGCACGGTACCCGAGCGAGCTCACTGCAACATTACGCGGAGCGTCAGTACCACGTGGTATGTTTACAAGTAAATACGCATGCGCTGTATCTGTCAAGATGACAATGTGGGGAAACGAAATTGTTCTTGTACTCATCGAGCTGTATCGATCGAAGATCGCATAGAATATCCGTCATAGGGCGACATTTCAGCGACGTATGGAAAACAATAATTATTTGCAAAAAGGACCTTGTTTTTAATAATATTCAATTTACTACAGTAAAACCTCGTTAATTTTAAATTGCGACCCAAAAAAACATTTCGAATTGCGCAGAACCCGTTTTCGTTTAATGACAGAAGTGTAAATAGATACCGCAGCTGTCATCATAACCTCATCGGGTGCCATTTCCGCGACAAGATATGTGAGTCCCGGTGTGCACACGTCAAATGACCGCGTCATTGTCCCCGAAACATGAACGTAGATGTTCATGCGACATGCCGCGCGGAATGCTGCGCTATTTGTCCCCTAGTGAATACATGGCTTTAACCGCACCAACCTATATTTATATCTTTGCCAATATTTTGTGTGTATGTTCAGAGAACACAATTACTGTATATGTCCACTGCGAGATTATTATTTTAATTAAGATAAATTATAAAAGTACGTTCGCCGACATTGGCGGACGTTCGCCAAGTTGTCGGTTTTTGAGCACACATCAAAGGAATCATGGTGTCGCCCGGCCGGTGGTGATCACACATTGACCGTTATTCAGTTCGTCCCCGTCTGCTGACTGGGTTGTACGTCTATCGTGTTTCTAAGATTGCAGAAATGTCGCTATCGTGGAGCAACGAAGAGACATTCAAGTTTATTGAATTATTATTATTAGTATGTACGCAAATTAATTATATATACAATGAATGAGTTTTATTTGTCATTGTTTTATTTGTTCGGAAACTTCGCAACTAACATGATTTTAGTTTGATTCGTCAACCGATTGAAAATAATAAATACGAGTTATTTTTTATTTTAAATATATATATATATATATATATACTATATATATATATATCTATATAATCTATCTATATATATAACTATATTATGTTCAGTCAAAGTTTTCTCGAAGAGGTATATGCATTATGAAATGGTTATTTTTCGGGAACTTCGCGGATTTGTAAAAATATATCTTATTTTTGCGCTATATTTCGGTTACAATAATAACAGTTATAATAACCATTTTCAAGCTCAGAGATAAATATTCGATTTCTCTGACTTCGCCGTAGGGATGGTGGTAATGGTGGCGAAAGCGGGGTAAGTACTTTTCGTTTAATGTTTTTATTTTTATTTTCTACATTTGATTCATTTTTATATTTTGTTTTGTTAATCACTGTATGATATGTAGCAGGTAATCTCTTGGCATCGTCTCTTGTGTTCATGGATAAATCGTGTTTGTGAATTTCTAGGGCCTCTCTGAGTATACGGTGTGTATTATTCGATAGTTTTAACACACACCGTATACTCAGAGAGGCCCTAGAAATTCACAAACACGATTTATCCATGAGCACAAGAGACGATGCCAAGAGATTACCTGCTACATATCATACAGTGATTAACAAAACAAAATATAAAAATGAATCAAATGTAGAAAATAAAAATAAAAACATTAAACGAAAAGTACTTACCCCGCTTTCGCCACCATTACCACCATCCCTATGGCGAAGTCTCTTTCGATATTGTTTTCTCTTTCACCGAAACCCAAGTAACCGCCATCTCTGTTCTACATGAATTTTGTGGTATTGTCTTGCTCTTTCTTGCTCGATTTGACAGCGACGTGCAATATTCTGCTCTCTTTTACAGGCTGGCCGAAAATACGAGAGTAATGAATAAATCATTTTTAATTAAAAATTCCGTAGATTAGTATCAGTTTAATTTAGTCATTTTAGTGAGAAAATGTCTATTCGATGATTACAAAAATGTGACGTTTTAGTTTTCGTAAATAAGGTTTATATTTCATATTTTCTATGACATGTAGACCTACGTAACATCACCGACACACGGGAGTTAAAACCTTTTACTTTAAAATTTGTACAAAACGGATAAACAATAGACAAATGTGTAAACATTAATTATTAAAAAACATAAACAAAAACAATATAAAGATAGACATAAAAATGTAGAGTTAAAAGAGAAAATAAAACAATTCAATAAAATAATTAGAAATAGTAATTCTATGAAATAGGCGGCGATAAAATAGGCAATATAATAAATTATAGAAGAATAAAATTAAAAGAATAAATATCAATTCAATTCAAAGAAAACATAGAGTAAGAATATTTTTTAGAAATAATAATAATATTCAACTAGCTGTAACCCGTCAAAAATGACACATGTTGGTTTCTAAGGAAAAAGTGTTTTATTTATATAAAAAAGAAAATAAAACGAAAGAAAAAAATTACTATAAAGAAAATAAATAAAAAGGAAAGGAAAAAAAATGAAAAATAAAATTGTGTATAAATTGTAACGTAAAAAATGAAGAAATCAATATACGTGAAAATAAATTTAGGGAAAAAAAGGAAAAATACATCTTTAAAATTTTTACTAACAGACAAAGAAATCATTATATTGGGATAGGCGAGTTAACAAAAAATTATAAATACTCGTATACAGAGTTATTATAACCAACGGATTTATAAAAGGCGCATGCGCTCAATTTTTTTCATTTCTGTAAATGCAATATTTTAGATTGTTCTTAAGAATTTCAGGCGCAATTGAAGATCAAAATTAAATGTTTTGATGATGCAAAGGCGTATTTACATCTTAACAGAGGAACAAAACAAGTTGAAAAGTCTTGATTTTTTTTCTTTTGTTTAAATTAATATGCTAATTGCTTCTACTTTATCAGAGAATATGCTTGTAAAATTATAGAGCGAAATTTTAAATATTTCTCTACTTATAGAGTGGAGAAAATAAATTGCCGCGGCAGCGATTAGGTCCTTCTCATCGGGCCAAGGTTGGCGCTCTGCCAAGGTTGGCCCAATGTGTACAGGGCCTTAACGGTTTGCAAGAATGTTTGGTGTAACCATGAAAAACAAAATTCATATTGCAGATTATATTTTTTTTCTTTTTAGTTTGCGGATTTTCTTTAAAATATATATTTTTCTATGGTTTATAAAGTAATGACTGATATTCAAAATGTATGATAAACTTAAATGTGTAATATATTATTTAATACTTATATTCTTATATCATGCCAAAAATTTTTTTTGGGGTGGTGTAAAAATACATTTTTTTATTTTCCACCGAGTACCGCTTTTCAAAAAACTACACAAATAAGTCAATTTATGGTAAATATTTGTAATGAAGAAGGAATTCTTAAAAGAGAAGTAATCTATGGAATTACGTCACCTGTTATCTATGAAAATGACGCGCAAAGTAAAATGAGGTTATAAATAAGTATTACCTGCTAGACTCCTCCCGCCCTCTGTACGTGCTCTGCTTTATCGAATCAGCTGAAACATCTGGTGCGCGCGGCTCACATGTTTAGTATCAACCAAGCATGGAACAGCGCGCGCTGACAGCCCCTCCTGGAGTATTCCGAGCATTCCTGTTTGATGTCAGGATACGATATGCAGACATGCAGACATATCGTATCCTGACATCAAGTAGGAGTAGTCGGTGTAGGGCGCTCCTTCATCGCCGCCCGCCGCTGCAGACCCTGGCTCGGGCATCGGGCATGATGACAGCAACATCCGGGTCGACGTGGTCCACTGCTCTAGCACGTCACACACTAAATGGAGCAAGCTAAAATGACGACTGTCTTTAGACACGAATAAGCCATAGACAAATTACAATTTTCATCTGGCTGTGTGAATTTTTTACTAGGTACGTTTGAAAAACTCCACAAACACTTTTATGGATATGCTTATATATATATAGTAATCGTTTAATTTAGTTGAAACATGAGGGGCACTGTCCATCTTACAATTAAACGCACCAACCTATAATTATATCTCTGACAATATTTTGTGTGGATGTTAAGAGAACGCAATCACTGGATATGACCACTGCGGGATTATTATTTTAATTAAGATAAATTGTATAAGTATCACAGAGACGAAGCTTTTATATGAGAAACGTTTATGGAATTTTTTTTTATATTTTATATAAATTAACTTTGTAAACACCACTTATTTATTGAAAAAATTCAATATGTTTCGAAGCCAATAGCTCCTTCGTCAGGATAACAAAAATAAAATATAAATTTTTTATTTTTGTTATCCTGACGAAGAAGCCGTTGGCTTCGAAACATGTTGAATTTCTTTCAATAAATAAGTGGTGTTTACAAAGTTAATTTATATAAACTATAATTATGTCACCACAAAATAAATTTTCTATATTTGAAGAAGAAGTTTATGGAATTCTTTTAGACGTAACATACATTTACGTGCATTCGTTCTGACTGGTTGAGAACCTTCATTCATTCAGTACGAATACATGCGAAGGGATTTTGAACTAAATTCTGTAATATAATTATAGATAAACGGAAAAAATGCACGCGGGCATAGAAGCGCGGATCCGCGTTCCGGCAGACCAGGGGTTAACAGCGGTTTGCATGAATTTTTGGTGTTACCATGTAAAACAAAAATTCATATTGCATAAGTTTTTTTGTTATTTGGTTTGTGCATTTTCTTCTATATATCTTTTTATATGGTAAATAAAATGATGACTGACATTCCAATTGTATGGTACAATTTTCGAAACTTTAAAGTGTAATATATTATTTAATTCTTATTATTTATGCTTCAAACATTTTTCATTTTGTAATCAGAACGATCAATTATGCAGTGAAATACTCATTTTCATTGTATGAACAACGGGACCATATTCTTGGACTATAAAAAAAAAAATTTTTGGGGTAGTTTAAAAATACATTTTTTTATTGTGTTTTTCCACCGAGTGCCGCTTTCCAAAAAAACTACGCAAGTAAGTCAATTTATGGTAAATTTTTGTAATGCAGAAAGAATAGTTAAAGGAGAAGTTATCTATAGAATTACGGCACCATTTTATCTATGAAAATGACACGCAAAGTAAAATGAGGTTAAAAATAAGTATTTTACCCGCTAGACTCCGCCCGCCCTCTGTACCTGCTCTACTTTATCCAATCAGCTGAAACATCCGGTGCGCGCGGCTCACGTGTTCAGTATCAACTATGCATGAAACAGCGCACGCTGACAGGCCCTCGTG
>JADDOH010012240.1:0-51862 GCA_016648135.1 Agrypnia vestita
TATATATAAAAGGGAAATGAAGGGCTACACAGGCGCTGGTAATTGCTCAATTTTGGAGAGTTATATTACTTCGGATCAGGATGCCATCTCAGAAGCAGACCAACTACAGAAATAAGATAAGAACCTTTAATATTATTTATTCTTTATTTTCTTATGTGTATCAAATGGAATGTTCTTGCTATATAATTTGTCATGGTCACATAATCACTATTCATTTCATTACGTGGGTTCAGAGTTCGACGGCAACGGACGCGGTAACAAGTTGGTACTTGTCGGGGCGTGACGTCGGAATTATTTCTTAATTATCTTTAGGATAGAAGCGAGGTCATTGTACGTGCATTCTGCACTTCAAACGTTTTACTAACATATATAAATACATATTATTGCGTTTTACAAATTGAATATGATCGCGGGAAATAGGCATTTCGTCCGGTTATGCAATATTAACTTCCAACGTAGCATAATGAGATCTTATTACCGGTGCTAGACTCTCGAGGTTAGTCACGTGATTGTTGTATAAATGGAATAGCGAAGGGGATTGAAGAATGAGATACACTCGCGATACAGGTAGTTGTATGTAACTGGGATCAAATGACGGGGTGCGTGTTATCGGTCCAGGGGATGGGACTGCGGGGACACTCTGGGTGGGTATAAGTAGAATTGCGCAAAGCCTCCACACAGTTAAAATGTGTTCAGTCAAGCAAAGGTGAAGCATTTCGAATCGGACCAGAGCGTCGTGCCTCAAACACAGCCGGAGGGAAGAAGCCCCTACGTTCTTTCACTCCCCTTGGCCCGACGAGCTCGAATTCCGGATATGAATGTTCATGAATGTCAGCTAAAAGACTCAGGTAGCCGTACCTCTATCGAAACCTTCGTTCGGGACCTCATCAACGTACGAGACAGGGCGTTCCGCATGGACGAGCAACTATGAGAAGCAGGAAACAATTTAATAATCTATACACTGCGCGAGGACATTACTAACACCATCATACTCATCATTCACCACCTTTTCTAACTTGCTGTATACAGAGACCTTCGGGGTTCTCCTTTCCCGGCCGGCGAGAAACATATCAGGAATTACACAATCAACTGTAATAAACATGCTGATTTACCACCATTTAATATCTCTAGTCAATAAGACTACACCGTGGGATCATTCACATCAACTATAAATGGCGATGCTAACATGGCTCTGACTGACGCGCTCAAGGAAGAGTCTTTTCCAGTCACCCAGTTAGTTCATTCAGCCTTTAATCAGCAGTAAACATCATAATACTCCGGCTCATGTAGCCGCAACGTGGGATCCTCATCATATACACCAGTCAATTTGACTGCCCCGCGGGATAATATACAAACCTTAATATCAGACGCGGGATTTCTTCCTGATATGTTTGTCGCCGGGAAGCGAGGACTTCGGGGGATTCCAGCAGGAGCAATAGAGTCTCGGCTTGATCTTGGTCTGCAGCTTAGTGTGGGAGGTTATGTCTAAACAGGAGTTAACCACCGGATGCGGCGATGCTCTGGGGCCGCATCCCCCTCCCCCCTACAGGGGGGGGGGGGGCATCTAGAATCCACGTTTGAACAGAAGTGGTTAGACACTTCTTAAATTTCACTTACAAATCTGTATCTTCCATTCCCTTAGAATCTCGGGCTGCGATAATGTCAGACAAAGCTTGCCCTGAGCCTCTGTTGCGCCTAGTTGTTGTGAATATAAATATGTTTGTCTTCCTCCACTATGTACTATGAACAGATTGAGCAGATCGGACAACGTGGGATGCGCTATTGGTAGGTTTCTTACTTGTGTTTTGAATATAACGTATGCTATTATATCTTGTAAATCTGTCATAAATGGGTGCCGCATGTGGTTGTGCTGACACTGTTCTAAGCTGCTATTATGAGATGTTGATAATCAAAGCGGGCGGAATCTTTAGCGTATGCCGTTAACTTGGCAACGATTGTATTGTTTTATATTACAGTATTTTAACCCCGGTGGTATTATAGTTATGGCGGTACAATGTAAGGGAGTTTTGCTACTAGCGTTTATTCCTCGGCTACGCCGCATATAATTGGCTTTTAGGCCGACTCCGGATGTGGACGATATCGGCTATCTCTCATATAGGCGAAACTGTAGAATTCTAGAGCGGTTTCTAGAAGGTCGAGTACGGATTAGTTACGTGCGTTTATTATTTCCATAGTTAGGTAAGAATTCGATCTATATTAGTCTAGTCGCGTTAATAAGAATACGAATCTCACCACATATCAAAAGAATTTTGGATAGCTACGGACACAACGGAGGAGGAATTTTCCTAGCCACTAGATAGATCACGACTGGCCAATTTTGAAAATATAAATTCTTAACAAAAAAAAAAAAAATATTAGCTTTCATGTAAATATACTTCCGAAGTTCTAAGTTCGACTTAAGTTTTCATCTAGTAGCTTAAAGCTTAAAGTGTGTGCTTAAAAGTCCCAAAAGCCATAATAAAGCTCAATTCGGTAGCTTAAAGTCTCAAGCTTTGGGCTTTTCGTAAAACTTATATTATTAAACTTTATAGTTAGGTATTTAGCTTAGGTGTACAGGTAGGTACGTTACACACTTAACAGGCTCTTTCTACAATACAAAGTATCAAATATCAGTAAAACTGATTGAATAATTTCTATATATTTGTATATATTTTTGGGATCCCTTAACAGGAGCTAAATGATTTTATTTTATTTAATTACTTTTCGAAATATAAACTTTTTACACATTTCATCGATAAAATTAATTTATATCCCTCGTCTTCATGAACGTATAAGATTTTATAAATATCGAGAATAGAAAGCCAAAAGGGCGTTTGTAATTATTTCGAACTTTACAGGAGAGCAAAAGAAAGTCCTGTCAATCTGATTAACAAAACATTATTTTGATCTCCTGTAGAGTTCAAATTAATCGATATCGCCCTTTTGGCTTTGTACCCTCGATATGTTAATGAATTTGTAGTGAAATAATATAAAACGAAATAAATTTTAATTAAAAACAACCAGAAGCTTGTTAGTTAAAATAACACTATCTCAGTTTTCAAATGCAAATGCAAGTAAATGACGTTTGGAGTTCAACTCTATTCATTCAAACACGATGTCTTCTTTTTCTTCTCCCTGGCTTCATCCCAACTCACTATTGTCGTCGACTGTTGAGGTCAGCTCTTCTCGTCCTGGATAATGTCACCCAATCCGCGCCTCTGCATCTGACCATCCCTTTGCACCACACTCTGCACTAATTATTATTATAATAATGACAAATGCCTCCATTGCATAAGTATCAGTAAATACGCGCAGACGAGACAGGCAGTATATCCCTGTTGTGTTCTCAACACACAAGTACGTGTATATCTCACTCGTGTCTTTTGAATGCGTTGTTGATGTTTGCTTTTACCTCATTATTTATTTTTATATTTATATTTTATATTAATATCTTATTTACTTAATTTAATGTCTTAATTTTTATAACTTAATCTAATGTTTCTTTTTCTATATCTTACTTATTTAATCTAATGTCGTACACTAACGATTTCATTAATAATAGATATACACATGTATGACAATGCCCCCACTTTTAAACACGAGAATAAATTCTCATTTAAAAGTGGGTAAGCGTGTAATATAAATGTGTATTAATTAAATTATATTGAATACTCTTAAGTTTTTACATTTACCAAATAAATTTATAAAATAAAAATAAAAAATTATCTTTATTTAATTTATCATCGTAAAATTACCCTGAACCTTCGGTCTACTTCTAACCCCGCGTACGTCAAATTTTATCAAATTTTGTTATATATATTAGGTCCTTACATATCAAATTGGTGTTTTGCCGTACTGGCACATTTGATCTCAAATATCTTCTCTTTAGTAAGGAATTCCAAATCCAAATTTATACAGCTATTCACTCATGTATTTGTGTTTTGAAAATTATAATTCATTTGTTTTTTCCTCAATTGTTTTTTTCTTTGCGTCACTCAGTTTACAAAATGAAAAACTTGAAATATCTCGTTATTTACGAGTACGAGTTCCACCGTGGCACCAGTGCTGCAGAAACGGCTCGAAGGATTAATGATGTGTATGGCGACGGTGCCGCAAAAGAAAACACAGTGCGTTTTTGGTTCCAACGTTTTCGTTCTGGAAATTTCGACCTGCAGAACAAGCCCCGTGGACGGCCGGAGACCAAAGTTGATAATGAAGAATTGAAGGCTATTGTGGAAGCGGATCCATCGCAAACCACATCCGAGTTAGCTGCAGGCTGCGGTGTTAGTGATAAAACTGTTTTAATCCACTTGAAGCAAATTGGTAAGGTGAAAAAGCTTGAAAGGTGGGTACCTCACGAATTGAGTGAAGCAAATCAACAAACGCGCGTTGACTGCTGCGTTGCATTACTCAACCGGCACAATAATGAAGGGATTTTAAATCGAATCATTACCTGTGATGAAAAGTGGATCCTGTACGATAATCGGAAGCGCTCATCGCAATGACTGAACCCTGCCGAACCAGCCAAACCATGCCCCAAGCGAAAATTGACTCCAAAAAAGTTACTTGTGAGCGTTTGGTGGACTAGTGCTGGTGTCGTTCACTACAGTTTTCTTAAATCTGGCCAGACGATTGGCAGATGTCTATTGTCAGCAACTGCAAACCATGATGGAAAAGCTAGCTGCTAAACAACCGAGGCTGGTTAATCGCTCTAGGCCACTGCTGCTTCATGATAACGCTAGACCACACACTGCACAACAGACGGCTACCAAATTAGAGGAGCTTCAATTGGAATGTCTAAGACATCCACCGTACTCTCCGGACCTTGCCCCAACAGATTACCATTTTTTTCGAAATTTGGATAACTTCTTGCAAAGGAAAAAATTCAACTCCGATGGGGCAGTCCAAACCGCCTTCAAAGATTTTATTGATTCCCGTCCGAATGGTTTTTTTAGTAAAGGGATCGATGAACTACCTATGAGATGGCAAAAGTGCATAGATAGCAATGGTACATACTTTGATTAAATAAATATATTATAAAAAAAAAAAATCGGCTTTATGTTCCTCCCATACTAAACGCCAATTTCATATGTAAGGACCTAATATATATATATATATAATCATATAGATATATATATATATATATATATTATAAATATATATATATAGATATATATATAATTAAATACCCTTGTAAATAAGGTGTATTTTTTACGATAGACGTATTATGTTGCAAACTTTTTGTTAAAGCTGAAACTTGTTAAGCTGTGTGATACCCACTGCGCTACGAGGGTCGCCTTTTTTTAAGCCTTTTCATGATTTTTTCAAAATTTGCAAGCTTGTTGTAATTTTTTTGGACCAGGCGAACATATTGAGGCCAGACGTGGAGCCAAATTGTAGATAAGGGATTTACGTAAGTTCATGTTCAATTATTTAGCAACTCAAATATATATTCTTGCATAATTTAATCCTCTAGTAAACAAAACCGATGTTGTTTTACAATATTGTTTGTTCTACAATTATTTTACAATAATAAATATTGTTTTTATTTTATTTTTTTTAAATTATGTTCCTTTCTGACTCTTTACAGAAACAAAAATATTTAAATAATAAAGTAATACTATACTTTTTAAAGATATTATACTTTTTAAAAGTATTTAGTTTTATTGTAATTTTTAAACACGTCAAACGTAATGGAACGAACCGTAGATATAATATATCAGTGATATATCTTAAACACACATGATATTTGAACTTTTGTATTTATAAAACTAACTAATAATTCTAATACGTTTATTAACTTTCGTATGGCTGCATCAAACGCGACACATGAGCTTCGTTTTATGAAAAAAATGCGACTAACATTTTTGTACGACCCCGATTTGAGCACAGAGTGCGCCATTAAGCGGCGCCACGACCGCTTTAATAATAATTATCATTAGTGTAGTCTAACACCTCCCCCAGGACACTGGCGGGGTTCGGATCTCGGATAATCACTGAAATGTGCTGCCTTAGGGGTCCCACACGGTGCAAATGCTGATAGTCTTTAAAGTTTTGGGGAATCTAAAACCCCGGGTCGCGACCTACCAAATAGCGGCACAAAAGTCTCTTAAAAAATGTTTGCTTATGATATTTGTTACGTATGGTCAAATAAGGTAAAAAAAAATTACTTTATTATCCCTACATGAGTTTAAAAATGTTTTTATATTTAACTACATTCTTAAGTTTCGAGAGAAATTGAATCTCTCATCAATAGTAGCTTGTTGGTCTTGTGGTTAGGACTCTCGCCTCGTGATCCAAAGGTCGCAGGTTCGAATCTCACTCCAGACAAGCAAGTTAGTCTTATTTTCATAGCACAAGCGTTTAGCTTAATTTGAAAATAGTAAGAATATTGATGTGACACGAATTCCGTGTTCGCATCTCTATTTAAAAAAAATATATATATTTATTGATTGTGTTGGTATTGGAATTGTGTTTTAATACCCATCTAACTATGTAATTAACCAGTTAAAAACATATACATCAGGCACGTACAGTCAGTTTAATTAAACAGTTAAACAATGAGTGAATATAGTATTTATCAGGTGCGTGCTGTCAGTACGCTACATAACAAATATACAATAACATACTGTTACGAAATGGTAGAATCAGAAAGAATTACACGTAATCGATGATTTTACACTTTTACACTTAAATTGGAAGACACTGGAAGGTTCTAGAATGGTCCACCGGATTTTGGAAACATCGAGAAAAGCGACATGAACACGGGTCTATAAAAGCGAGGGCGCCGCGCCGCGCGAAACGCTTTTTGCGTTGTAGTGACGGCCACTGATAAAGCGACAACTAACGGTGTGGCCAGTTCCAGCTATAGTAAATCAATAAAGTACCTACAGGCAAACGAGAAGTTTTCTAGTGCAAACCTGAGCGATTTAAATAACGTGCCTCAGTTTATGAGAGACAAGTTATTCAGGAGTGATTAGAGTGAATTTGTGTGTGAAATATTCTAGTAACATTTAGAGTGAATTTAAGAACAGAGTTCCAATTAAATTACTGTTCAGTGACTTTGTGTACCTAATAAATATTTATTTAATTTTAGTGTTTCATTTGCTTCCCACAGCCAAAATCCTAAGATAATACAATGTAATAATATATAATCAGAATCCTAAAAAAGAACAAAAACCTGCAATAAAAATAGTTTAACAGATAATGTATGTAAGAACATAAGTAACTTAAACTATCAGGGACTTTTTATAGAGCATTTTTTATAGAGCAAAGTTATTACAAAATAGATAAGTTTTTAAATACCTGGTGTAGTGAGAAGCGAAACAATGAACTATATACCTTTTTTTATTTCTTATGATTATTGCTTGATGATTATGAAAAATAAATACATTTATACTTAACTTTACTTAAATTATAAGTCTTAAAAATTGATTGTATGCCAAACAGTTTGTGTAAATGTATTATAAACGCTGCTTCTTTGGCAATTAAATAAAAATGAAAAAAAAATTAATAAATTTTATGTCTTACAATAAATGCATCACTTTCGCTTCAAAAAATACAATCAAATTCTATTTTATTTGATGTAACTATTGCACGTTGTTTATAGAATACATCGGTTAATATTTTTTATTAACAAATTATCTTGACGCGCGTAGCTGGTGGATATAATCATGACGTCAGGGTTTGACCAGAATTTGAAAGGCAGTTGAAAATATTTTTTTAAGTTTAAAATTCATAATTAACCTACCGTGGCGAAATTTATAATATCAAAAAAACGCTACATCGTTGATAATATTAATAGTAAGATTTGTGCGCAATTGTACCAGTCTGAAAAAAAGGTTTCAAGACAAACGCAGAAGAAAAAAGTTCGTTTATAAATTTACCTACTTTGCTTGATTCAAATTTTAAAAACGCCAATTTTCAGAATTTTTTATATTAATTATGGCTCAAATTTTTATTTAACTTTTTCTATAATATAAAGCAAAAAATAAATATTTGGGGTGTAACTCCTTAATGGTTTTTCTCCGTAATTGAATAATTTTAAACTTAATTAGACTCCCTTGTATGGATCTATTGACAAATCGTACAGTATATTATGTTGATATTCTGTAAATATCTACAATATTTCTCTATGTATTATCGTCTTTTCGCTTCCCCTAAACGAGACAATCTCCCAAATCGGTCGATTTCGATACTCTTATTTGCCTGCCCTGGTGTTACACAAGTGTGAGTGTACATTCTACACACGCGGATGTTTGGTTCTCGGCTTAGCGAAGTTTCCTAGGTGTTCCGAGCCCCGGGAGATGGCGCCTTTATCTGCGGTCACGTCGTAAGTCAGCAAAGAAAGTAGTGCGCGCGTGCTTTCCGAAGTAAAAATCAATGCTTTTGTTGTAACACGTGACTTGTGTTAATGTTTCGTTTAATGTGTCCAATCAAACAAAGTATTGGGTTAAGCGGAAAAGCTTTTTGGGAGAATGCGAGTTTTCCCGCTCATCAAGCAAGGAGGCGTGGGCTATAAATCAAGGCGGTCGTTAAATTTACGACATTTCAATAAAACAGAGTCTCGGAGTAGCGATAAAATGTCAAAGATCTTCGCAGACTGAAGAACATTTATAGCTCAAAGGAGGCAGAACATGATTTAATTTATCATGTTTACGAGTTTATTTTTTCACAATACACAACGATAAAACGGAGGCTACACGACAGCGACGACAGCGGTGCGGCAACGACAGGAATTAGAAATTTAACAACGCTGGTTGTCACTTATATACAAGCTGGAAGATTCGACAAAGGTTGATACAAAAGGCAAATGTTATAGTGGGATCAATCGAAATGCAACAGTAATTAAAAACAAGTGGATCAAAAAATTTTTTGAAGACATGCTTTAATATGGAGTAACAGTTTTACCGCGAGAAGGTGTAGGAATGATAGTGAAAGATACTGCGTATATTTCGCATCAACACTCTTTAAACCGTAGTATAATTCTGTAGCTGTAATTCGTCAAGAATGACGGAACATTGTTTCGCGTCTTTGCAATTGCAACTTCATTATAAGAATGTGTTCTTGAGTATAATATATTATGTGTTATATCAAATGTGTCCAAAAGTAAAAAAATAATTAAATGGTTAATTCAACACAAAGTAATTTGTGCCTACAGTACCAGAAAAAATGGATTGCTCTAAAAATAGATAATAAATGTTAATCAATTAATAAATGAGACTTACAGATAAGGTCGATATATTCACGGAAATGTATAAGACCGCTTATACATTTCCTTGAATTATACATACAATAGCGTAATTGGATAACGCGCCTCCCCCGGATAGGAGGATATCCGTGGTTTGAATTTTTTTTTTTTTAATTTATTTATTTATCTTCATCTTGTTACATGACAGGAGATGGAGCCGCTCATCTCACTAGGAAGAACCTGTGCCGAGATGAGCAGCTGAACAATATAGTTAGAACAAAAAATAATAAAGATATACAACAAAATACTTTATAACTATAAAATTAATTAATTAATTAATTGAGTATATAAATATAATGATATTGAGTATATAAATGAATCCCGGCAAAAGCTAAATATTTATTGGTGGATTTGTTTTTTCTGTATGTCTTTCTAAGTGATTAATTAATTTGGTATTAAAAATGTTTTAATATAAGTAACGAAGCAAAAATAATATTCTTTTTTTATATATAAATAGTCATAAATAGTAATTACTAAACACAAAAATAAAATAAAATTATTCGGTACAATGAAACATGTATTCCACGTACACATTTATAAAGCATTTTTAATACCGTGACTTTGTTATACGATGCTTCTTATAATTACAAAAAGAACAAATTATTCCCTTTTCTACATTTTCATCACTCTGCGTATTACATATTATTATAGTTTTGTTGTTTAATTATAATTTCGGCATTTGAATATTTCGTGCATCTCATCGGTAATATACATTTCAAAACATTTCAATGGATCTGTTACACCTTTAGCGTGACGCGTGGGACTTTATGGTTCATGAACAATATTTATAGCGGTTGGTTCTGATTGTTCTTGTCTTTTTAGTAGATCAATCATTTTTTCCTCGGACTATTGTTCGATTGAATGGTATTCTAACTTCACGATGACTGATCTGAAGACGGCTGATGACGGCGGAAAAAACTGATAAACTGATAAATATTTTGAGGGTTGGTAAAACCGCCAACAATGCTAAAACTTTCGTTGTTGGTTGAAGAAGAAAGATTCACCTGTGTTTTCTAACAGGGAATCTTTTTCGTCTGTTTCGTACTCCTCATCTAACTTCACAGCTTCAGATTGCTCTTCGCTACAATTTTGATATTCTTCCACTTTCAGTAATCTCTCAATCCCCTTCTTTGTGCAATTACACTGCATGACAATTTTGAAGCCAATTTAAACCTCAGAACTAAGAAAATACCACAAAAGAAAACAAAATCAAGATTCGTCACTTATATAATATAAAAAGTTACAAAGTAGTTCATTATTAGTCGATATAAGTAATTCGTATATCGATATAAGTAATTCGTATATCGAAAATGCCGGCATTTAAGAATGACGCAGGCGCCCCTTGAGATGTACTGTCGGTGACTGAATTAACAGGGAGAATCAACGCAATACACTCAATAGTTCGAAAGAGAAAGCAACAAATGTTCGCCGTGTTAGTCGAAACGACTAACTGTAGCCTTCTAGGGAACTGTGTTCACATATAGAAATCATGGCTTAAGTGGAAATAGCTATAATTAATTAGGTACTGACAAAAGGAGCCAAAATTACTGATCTAAAGTGGAGGGGTGGCTGTGACGACAATATTGAGAGGAGGAGAGTGTTGGTGAATGCGATAATGTTAACCAATCAATACCCGAGTTCAAATTCTTATTATTTTTAAACTTTTAAAATTATTCATTACGCGCGACGGGATGAAGAAAATTTATGTTTGATGAATAAAAGTAATGTTTATTTTTTTTTTTATTTTCATTTATTGGTTTTCTTACAGCCATATAATTAATCAATCTTGAAAAAAACAATAATTGATGTACAGAGTTTTGGGCCAATTACAAGAAAACACATATATACAATCGATAAAAAATAAGAAAAAACATGTCCAATAGTGAGTATGTGTGAGTGTGTGTATTTGTGTGTTTATTTATTTATTTTGTTTTGGGAAAAGTTAACAGCAAAACAATCTTAAAAATTTTCCACTGAATTTAAAAATTTACTTTAACATACATTAATAGCGAATGGAGAGGGTGGAGGGGAATGTGGGACGGGAGTAGAAGGGAAGATATAATGTACAAATTAGTTTGGGTGCGGTAGTGTAGATATTGTTTGTTTTATGTTTCTTATTGTTGCGTTGAAAATGTCAATGTGGTGATAGTTTGTGTTAAATGAATTTGTGGATCTGTACATAAAGGAGTTTTGTTTTGAGTTGGTCTTACAAAAGGGGAGATGAAAAGTAGGTGAATGTCTGTTATTGCGAGTTGGGATGTGGTAAGATATTCGTTGAAGAAGTTCCGGACTATCAACTAGATTGTGTGTTATTTTGAATAGCATCACCGCGTCAGCTATGTTTCTTCGACGAGTTAGGGTCTGCATGTTAAAAAACTTCGCAGAGTCTTCATTGCTTATATGAGATCTAAATGAACGCAGGTCTAGGTATCTTTATAAATAATGTGGATAGCGAATTCAGAAAAGTTATTACTAGTTAGAAAACGACCTCGTTTATTCTAATCAAGATAATTACTCGTATATTAACGCATTACCCGTTCAAAAATTGAATTATTTATCGTATTCAAAACAGTTGTAAATTGGTGTAAAATAAAATTCCCAATTCGTTCATATTTTAAAGTAATTTGACACATCACTCCGATGTAATGTGTCAGTTTTCTTTAAATTTAACTTTGCAATAGAAAACGTAAAATACGAAGCAATTTTGAATACAAATCGTATTGAATACATCCGTAGAAAAATTAAATTATTTTATCCCTACTGGATGGATTTCGATGTCTTTATCGCTCCGGGTGTCTATGAGTGCTAGCCGTAGTGTACAGTACGTAGGTACTCACATTTAGTACAAGTTCGGCATGGAGACTCGGGCAAAGGTTTAATACTTGGACGTCGCTTACACTAATGAGAAATCCTCTGACGAGAGATCTCTTGAGAGATCAGATGAGTTCACTTTGGCTAAAATGTTGCGTTATGTCCAGGACTACGATTTTGCGACTGCTGATTCACTGGTAAATAATTTACGAATGATCTGGGAAGTCCTCAATCGTTCTAGAAAGCACCGGAATGAAGATGTACTCGTGTACTCCGCCGCCCACGGCCAAATAAGGCGTTTTGTTTTGACGGAAAGCGACATCAGCTACATAAGTGTCGTATCAGGTCCCTCCTCCTCCACGTGGACTATCACTTGAGAGTACATTTCCCTATCTCTAGCGGCTAGAAAAAGCTTCTCTACCGCCCTTTCTTAGTCCAATCTCTTTTGTAACGAAATTATTAATTCAGAATATTTTGAGTTTGTTCAAATCTTTCAGAACAGTGCTGAATTTATGTCACAGAGACATTATTAATCAATTAGTGTATATTATAGATATTTCCTGGCGTATCCTAGTGTAATGCAAGTATTCGGATGAATTTCATTACACATAATAAAAAGGATATTGCTCTCTAAATTCCGTAAAATCAATTGTAGATTTTCTCATTAGCGACATCTGTGGGGATTTAGGGGAATGAAAATGGCTTTGTACAGGCCGCATGGAAAAAGCGCTTACAACTCATATATGAAAGCTTCACGCAATTTGAACATATATACAACTTCCAAAAAATGAATAAGCATGGTATATTCTATCATGGGTGGAAATGGCGAATGTTACAATTGTGTAAAGTGATCACTTAAGCCTACCAAAAGACAGGTCATAAGTCCTGTTACACCCAAATGACTTCTATACCTACTTTCCCATAATTAATACAGTTTCGTCTCTGTGAGATATCTATAATATACACTAATTAAATTATTAATTATTATTAGTGAATAATTTTGCTTTTGTGATTTTCAGAACTCTACCCTTAATGTGCAGAAATGCAATTGTTGTATTAAATACTTCCAAATAAAATCATAATATTTATTTTTAATACCCCATCGCCATCAATACATGAAAATATGTTTGAATTTACCTAATGTAACAGTAAAACTTCGACAAGACGAAATAATTCGGGTGAGTTGATATCTGGTACAGTACAGTCGGATGTCCGTTATATAATATAATAAAACGTATTTTCCGTAATGCGTATGTTCAGACATTAACAAATTAGTTTGTTAAACTGTTTTTAAGTGTGTAGATGTGTTTGCGTAATTACAATCAAATATCAACGAGATTTTCGATTACGAATTTTTTTTTAATTATCACTCATACAGTTATGTGCTCGTCATGACTTTAAGAGGCTTTTTATAACAGTATTTTTCCCAATGTGTGGCACATTCGCATTATATTGATTACAATTAATACATTATTAATTAAATACGTCACATTATTGAGTAGCTTATTGGTATAGTGCTCGCCTAGAGATCTGACATCGCCTAGAGATTCGAACCCCATTCCAGGACACTGGTTTCGCATATCGAGGGTTCCGGATTCAATTCCCGGTGAGGTCACAGTTAATCTACGTGATTTACTCAAGCTTGGATGTTTTGTGATATGTGAAGTTAGTCCTATTTTCATAGCTCAGGCTTTTAGCGTAGTTTTAAAATAGTAAAAATATTAATACGACACACATTTCGTGTTCGCACCTCTATTTAAAAAAAAAACAAAATATTTGTCCCACGTGTAACGTGAAAATATAATAAATTGCAATTATAATGCCAAAGCCTAAAAAAATACCAGTGAATGTCTCATCACCGCACGGTGTTTCAATACGGTTTTGATATATCGCAGGTTGAACTTTCTTTGCACAATAATATATATCAGATATATATATCTTGCTTTAGTTCTATCTACTGGATATACCTACACATTTATTTAATATCACAATTTTTATTGTACTTCTTTTAGAGGTTTATGCTTAAAATGTATATTTTCCCGGATGCCTGGCAACTCCAAACAGCCATCTACGCCAAAAAGTCTATGGACAAGGTTCGACTGGAAGTCGCGCCAATAGTTCTCTCTGTGCAATTTCACTTGTAACTTATAGAATCTCAATGTGAAATATTTTATGTAGCAAAGTAAAAAAATAAACAAAACCGTAAGTATGAATGTTTTATTTAAAGAAACCTTTGCCATCACTCCGATCACTTTTCACTGGTCTACAATAAGTGCCGGTGACACACAGTCATCGTCTATGCTATAGCATGCACAACCCACATTAAAGGTTTAAAAAAATACATTGCTTACTAATATCCACATTAAAGGTAAATATCAATACATTGCTTACTAATACATAAATAAATTAAAATAATTCCGTAACTAATAAAAAAATTATAATTTGGGCCACGGTATACCTTCAACAAAAAATGAGTTGTGAGTTTTGCCCGTTTATAACGTACATTGTATGTCTGATGGCTTCTTCAGCTCATTCTGTTCAAAGATTAAAGACGATGCTTAACTTTATTTAAGTAATTTAAAAGATATAATATTAAGAGATATACCTGTAACTGCTTTTGTGAAATTCCTTAATGATCAAATATTAAAATCTATTGTATTTTATCGTAACACGAGAACGTTGTGACAACATAAATAATGAAAGGTCTTGTTTCCAAACGAAAATAAATTCAAGTATGTATGTTTTATCATACTTTTTTAATAGGACGACTACAGACAGTAAAAAGTAAGTACACATACTTTTCGTTTAACACAATTTCGAAACGGCACGGTTTTCAAAAAAATATGTTATTGTGCTATCTTTACACAAAACATGTCAGGTTATTTTATTACATAAAACATTAGCAATACGTGATGCATTAAATGCGTATTTCACAAGTGAAGACAATTTTATTTTATTTTTCACGACATTTAAAAAATACGAATAATAATGTTACTGGCTTGATCTGAGGGTATTATTTCTTCTTCATCTATTAAGGGGCTTGCTTCAGCTGCCTCATGCCCTTCCATTATAGTATGATAACAGCCTGATTTTAGTATTATCTTTTATTTTATTCACTTTTTGTATACAATGGCGGATTATTGCCAACTGGCAATTCTTCCAACCACAATGTAGTAAAATAATTTAAATAAATTTCCGTTATACATTGTTACAGTGATAAAACTAACTCCACGATAACGAGACGAGTAGAAGATGGATGGGGGGACAAGGAAGGCTGAAACTAGGTTTTAGGAAAGGTTAAATTGTTTCTGAAGATAATTATGGTCTGTGATAGTGTGATATCTGTAGATAGTGCACTTGGATGAGGAGCTAAATAGTGCAGTATTATGAATGGGGATGGATAGTGAAGTACTGTCAATAGAACGGAGTGGAAGGTCATGATTAAATACACTGTTGAATTTATATTTCTGGTTCTGAGGTGAATGAAAATTAAAAAGCACATTATAAAGTAGAGATAAAAAAATGGATGTTATAGCGTTATCGGATTGCAGATCAATGGAAAAGATTGCGGAAAGATGACATGTGATCGACTTTTTGAGGTTGAAAGTATACACACTTTTGAAGGCATACTAGTTTATTAGGATGCTCTTCGTTGACATCCAGATGAAACACATCAGCAAAACCAAGTATGATAGTCAATATGATATTTTCCTGATTTTAGTACGATTACTGCCTTATTTTTAGTTGATAACACCCGATTGTAATACTATAACTGCCACGATATACCTACAGTGTAAATATTGAAGCATAATTTACGAAACCATGTATTTTGAAAAAAAAAATAAAGTGAAACATACTCTTATATATCTTAATATTACTAATCGCAATTATTATCGTAATATTCATTTTTAATATAAAATAATATTCTGTCAGGTTGATATTTAATTTCTTACAAACAGACATCGACTAATTTGATGAGGAAACAAATCGCGCAGAGATGAGGATAAATGATAAATCCGAAATCATGGTGATTGGCAGGAGCGAAGATCAATGTTACATAACGTATCAGAATGGACGTCTAAAACAGGTGAACATTTTCAAATACCTCGGTGTAATAACATCTCAGGATGGAAAATAAGAAAGTGAATTGGATAGGAGGATAGGAGCCACAAGCCAAGCAGCTCGATCCCAGTATTATCCTGTACTTTGAAAAGCGAAGCTCAGCCAGCGAGCAAAGTTGGCAAATCAGTTTTTTGACGTTTATCGAGAAATCATAGTTACGGTGGCTGGGACATATTTTGCGGATGCCGGCATAAAGACTGCCAAAGCGGATATTCCAGGTAAGACCAGAAGGCAGAAGAAGACCACGGGGCCGTCCTAGGAGGAACTGGTGGAAATAGTTGGAGGAATGATGCGAAGCGAGGTTGCAACTAAATTGGGGTGACGTGGAGAGCGATCCCCAAGATAGGAAAAGTTGTAACCTTCAATGCGGTGCAAGGACCCCAACCCATTAGGATAAGAGGAAGAGAAGAAGTAGAAATATTTAATTTCTATTTTTTTCCAAAATATATGTGTATGTTTACGCTACAATGTTCTTACTGTACGCGCCTGCTAATTGCACACCTCACCATCTTTGACAAATTTGTGATGTTATAATTTGCGATGACCGACTCTAATGGCAAGACTATATTGAGTTAAAATGTAATAAACAAGTCAAAGTATTTGGCTTTATTTGTTCTCTTGGGTAAGCATCAATCGACTTAGCGATAGTTAAGAACTTTTGGAGAAATTATTTGTTCAAATGTTCAGTCAATTTTCAGGCGTATACTTGAAATATCTTATCTAAAGTAGCCATTCCTCTTACTTCGACAAAAATTTATTTCGACTTTGAAAATTTCAGTAGCTAAGGTACAAAAGTCATTTTTATCATCATTTAATATTCCGTACATATTTAATAAATAATCAATGTTTTTGTGTCAATAACAACGCCCTTATTACATCATTTTTTTTAACGTACAGCGTTAAAATAAAAACTAGACAACGAACAACAATAGATAACAAGAATATACAGCAAGAACAACATGCTGACACGCTGAGAAAGACAATGAAAAAGACTTTTAGCGGCAGAGTTGCCTGTAGTTAATTTATCCACACATACATTCTGCATGGACAGAATATTAAAACTACTGACATGGGTCAACTATTGGGATGAAAGCAAAATATTAATATTTGTTTTAAGAATTTTAAACATTTTTATTTTTATATCAAAAGATGATTAAAATTCCATATTAAACATATCAGTTAGAGGTATATTCAGAAATAATCTATACACCGTAAAAAATATTTGATTTCCCACAACTTTTACTTGCTCGGTAACTGCGAGACTTTCTGTATTCGCAACAGTAACCATTTTATATTACAGTGCGTTACTATTCCACGAAACTACACAGATAGATTCCTGCTTAAATTTAAAGTCGAAAATGAGTGCATTTTTTATGAATATCGCTGTCTTATCTTTTATTCAATTCAATTCAATTCAATTTTTCAATTCAATTCAATTCAATTTTTATTTATTACATAATATGTACATTACAAACTTTATGTTTAATGCATACGTATTATGAATTTATACACATATATATACATACATACACATATACATATACATACATATATACATACCCATATACATATTGTATATTAAAATAACAATTTATTATTAACTAATTAAAAGTGACCTGCACAATCTGGTCAGAGGTGTAGGAGAATCCTGCTTCGGAAAACCCCCTCAGACACATGGAATATATCAATATCCAAAGCGATTTTGTTCAGCATAGCTGTAGCTTTTCCAACAGGCATAACCATCGGCAGGTTGGTCCTGTATATTGGAATGTGAAACAATCTATGCTGACGATGTCTAAGGTAATTATCAGGAACATACAAACCAATGCTCTGCATAATTTCAGTATTGTCGATCGTACCGCGCAACAATCGATAAAAATGTGTAATCAAATACACATTCCTTCTAGTCTCTAAACTATTGTAGCCAAGCATACCCTGGAGAAACTCAGTTGGGTAAAGCCAAGGATAATGCCCGTACTCTCTCATGTAGAGATATCTCAGAAACTTCTTTTGGACTTTCTCCACCATAAGAGAGCACTTGCTCTCATGTGGCCCCCAGATCATCGAGCCACTCTCGAGGCTACTCCGCTTGTAAAAGCTTATAAAAGCTTGGATAATTATTAATGTAACTCATAAAGAAAAATTAAGTAACATTCGCCTCAATACAAGTCAAATAAAATTATTTGTCCGTTGCATGTCGCTCGTTGACCGTGGAATCAATCCACGCAATCCGCAATTACGCGGTGACGTTGCATATCCCGGAATATTCGATTTATAAGTCTTAATCGTATTTGTTTATTTATGACACTCCAAGATAAATTTTAAACATTATTTATAATTTCTTCATCATAAAAAACTTATTTAGTACGTGTCTTATATTTATATTTTGTATAAAATGTTATTGCTTTATATACTAATACCATACTAGGGTTATATATTTGGTTCGATAACGATATGTTGACGTGTATAAAGTATATAAAGCAAATATCAATCATATTAACCACTAATTTATTCAAAATATATTAATATAGTTGAATAATATTTTTTAGTTTGTAGTCATACATATATATAAGTAATAAAATAAATGCAACAATTAGAGCGTGATGTTATATTCAAAATATGAGGTTAAAATAAATTTTCTACGTGTATTCACACAAAGGCATAAATAAACATATACTACCGTTAATAAAATTATATACATGAAATATTAGGTGACAGAGAGAACGTAAATTAGGTTTTTCCTACATACACAGTCATAAAACAGAATAATCGAAAAGAGGCTTATAGGAGACGAGAGATAATATACTTGGAGATTCCCAAATATTTCAACGAATTTCTTACTTTCGTCCTTAACAAATATTTGACCATACATAAATCACAAGTATGTAAAACTACAGTCCGTACCCAGCATAATAAATCATTACTCGGAAGATAAAATCCGTTACAAAATTATCTAACAATGTTCCATAACAAAATGAATCCATTATTATATTAACTAAAATTAATAATTTAAGGTGTGATACTTCCGGAGGTCGTAAAAAATTCTTCCTTTTTTATTTTAAATCATTGCTCATGAACGCCATTTAACTTCTTATCAGCAGATTTTTAAGTCGTTTTTATAGTTCAAACAACCAAAGGCTTAAAAGACATATTTTAAAAAACTGAGTGAAAAATCATGTGGGTTTTTGAACTTTGCAGTTTGAAGTTTTTTTGCAAATAGTTATCTTTTTAAGTCGTTTTCATATTAGTATATAATTGTTTATCTCCTATATATTTACTTTTTATTTTGTTAATATCCATACTTCGATTTTTAATTTTTATTATACGTTGTATGCTGATGAAGGGACCTTTGGCCCCGAAACATGTTGGTGTTTTCATCAAATTAGTGGTGTTATAATGTCACTACAAATTTATTTAGCATTTATTGAAGAAGATAAAAATGATATTTTTATTAATGTATTATTCAGGCATTGCTTAGTGAGTGATTTGTGCCATTTAACTAGTAAACTATTTTTTGCGTTATAAAACCGAATAAATTAAATCAAATGTTAATGTTATTTTCGTTTTCAGATGCGGAAAAATAATCTAAAGAAGCTGACAAATGTTAACTGGGAGAAAAATAGACCACATAAATGAAAGCCAAATAAAAACACTAAAAGGAATTAGAGTTCCGTGACGGGAAAGCAAAAACTATGGTCGAGGATTCTTTATCTTTACAATAAATTATTATTTAATATTAACATCACGAGCCTCTATTTAGGTTAACGCACTAAATTATGAGAGAATTGCACAGATAATGGAATATTTTTCGATGGGACGCCGGCTGCATTACCGGACTTGCCGCTGATGCTTCACAGATATTCAAATACTTGCCAATAAGAATATTTTTAAAAATTCACATTGGAAAAATGATAGATATTCAAAAAGAAATGACAAAATTAGGCGCAGAAGTAGTGGATATCATGGATAGTGTGGCGAAGCGAAAATGGCTATGGGCAGAACATGTTGCAAATCAGGATGCTACAAGATGGCCTCCCAGAGTTCTGAAATGGAGACCTTGGGAGAATAAAAAAGGCATCGGAAGACCTCAAAAGAGATGGGCCGATGATATAGCCGCTTTGGGGGGAAAGAAATGGTTACAATTAACAAACAACAAGGAACGATGGAAAGAGAAGGAAGAGGCTTATATCCAGCAGTGGAGAGACGAAGGCTGATGAAGAAGAAGAAGAAGATTCAAAAAGTTGCCAGTGGGGCCGATCCATTTCGAGTGGTCCAGCTCTGGTTGCTTTACCACCTCAGAAAAGAAATATTTTGTCGGTGCATTCCCTTATGTCTTGGTAACTCAAAACTAATTTTTTTAATCTTTTACTATAATCTGTTCAAAAATGGCGACCATTTTTGTCTGACTCCACCAGCCGTTTTGCGCTTTTTCAGGCATCAATATTTTTCTAAATTACTCAGCACTGGGTTATCCTAGGCTTTTCAAGTAATCTGCAATGTGTTTGAAAATGAGAGATATGGCTTACGGAGTAAAAAGTGCCGCCATTTTTGAACCGGATACAATATTTAAACAAAAAAATAGTTTTAAAATACCACTTTTGAAAATTGTGCACGCTGTTTGTTCCGCGTATACTTAAACGCAACGCTGGCAGTTGATTCTTATAGTAACTTAATCATTTGTTTTGATAAAAAGCCACCTCGAATTTTTCATTTTTCAAACACAGCGGAGAATTCTTTCTACCAATATGATTATTTCCACCTCCCGGGACAGGCCATTAAACAGCGAATCGAGATCAGTCTTTAACTACCCCTGCAGCAGCCATTGATCGCCTCGCAGTGTGCATTAACCACTCGCCGACCCGCTCGGGACCCGACCCTCTCACCTAAATGGTTTCGTAATTGCGCAAACGTATTAAAAAGAAAGTCGGAGCAACCCCTTCACGCGAGCTGTACGGATAATTTCATTATTTTCTCACGAAGACGGTCCCGGCAGTGGAAGACGAAATGGAACACTTAAAATCAATCAAGTTTTTATTTACTAAAAAGGTGGACACAAATTTGGCTGGAACACTATTTCGTAATTCGTTCTTAACTCGCACTGGTCGCTAGTGGAACATTCGTCATTCAGGTGTCGTCGTCGTGACAGGAATAGTAAAAATTAAAATATGTTTTACTTTACTTTGGAATACACACACACACAATATGAGCTATTAAATTACAACTATAGTTTCAAGAAGAGCAGTCCCTCTCATCATCAGGTATAACTTAAATACAAAATTTATCAATCTAATTGGGTAGGTCAGGGGGTCAGGGGGGCGCGCGGCAGGGAAGGGTATTTTTTTCGCCGAACAGCTCTAGGAGTGGAGAAGTAGACTGAAATGTGATATTATTTATTAATGTGTTTCCAGAATTTAAATTTTTTAGGATTTCAACGGTTTCCAAACTATTCATTATCCATCGTCTATGAGGAACCGAGTGGAGTAATTTTAATTTGTGACTATCGAAAGAATGATTGGTGTTAATTATATGATTGGCAAATTCGGAGAAATTGTTATTTTTTAAGCAGCGGCGATGTTCTTTTATGCGTGTATTTAAGTGAAATATTAGGCACCCAAAATATTCTTCCCGTCTATGGAACACTTTATTCGCACTGTCTATCACTCGCCCGTTTCGCTATCTGTGGTTTTCATTAGCTGTCATAATCGATTGACTTGACGTGCGATTTGTATAAGGTCCTCAATTTCTGGACTTTTTTTGTTCACACACAACCGTGAGTTTTATTGGTTTTTGGGTGTTTCTAATTTATTCATAAACGTCCAGAGTGCTTCTATTATATGTAGATCCTTTGGTTTCTAGCATGTAGTGACAATATTATTTAGAAAAAACACGTAATCCTTATGGCGATGCATTCTTATAGAATGACATCATGAACTGTGTAAACGTAACCGGTCGAATTTATATAAATACCCGTTTTTTATCACCCCAATGAAGAAAATTATTATAATGATAACCGGTTGGATAATACCGTTAAAAATTAAACACTACTATATTTCATTATTTGTGATGATTAAAAAACTTTTTTTTATTTGTTTGGTGTTTATGGCGTTGACTTTGAAGTTGGAGATAATTAATAATTTATGAAAACTAGCAAACTTTATACAAACCGTTTTTTTTGGAAAGTTTTTCTGGTCCCGGGATTGAGTTTTTCGATCCCGAGATTTTCGGAATGGATATAAAAAATAATTTTAAAATAGAAAATCGACCCGTGCGTCCCAGAATTATTTTAATTAATTGTGATATCTGGTCGATAACCTTCTCAAGCTGAGAAAATATTTCCAAAATTCTAAAAAATAAGATACTGAATCTTATCAATTTCTTGTTGGTTATTTTTAATACTAAATTTGCCATATCGACAGGCCCTTTGTAAATTATTTGCAAAAAACGATTTTCGTTTTAATATCTTAACCATTCAATTTACTCTGTATTTTGGAATAATATTTAGTTTTCCTTTATATTTGCTTTTTTGAAATATATTTTTTTTAAACATTTGCACCACCAATGATATAACATAAAAGTCAGATATATATAAAAGTAAGGTGTTAATAATAATACTATTTCAATTATAATATTAATTAAAATTTAAAGAAATAACTAGTTTAGTGCCTACTTTAAACTGAATATTTTCATTTATATTCTTATTTCCTAGTCACCAACCGCTCCTGGCCTATCCAGGGACTGGTCCCGGGATTTCGGAATAGGCCTTTCTTAATTCCGCAGTCCCAGGATTGGAAAAATGTTCCGGGATATAATCCCTGAATTACTACGATAACGATTAAACATTATTGGAAATATAAATAAAGATATTTCTAGTATGCTGTCATGATATAATATGTTGTAAAATAAATAAAACTTATATACAAAAATATTATTTTTTACTGGCGTATCGGAAGATTAAGTCAGTGTTGTTGTTTATATGATGCCAATCCGACATAAATCTGATACTGCATACCATATTACCATATACCATACTAAGTAACGAGAATATTATGTTTCTGAAAATGTATGGTACATTTTATAACGCCATCATTAGTATTATGTATTTTCGTTTCATTTTATTTGCCATTAAGGCCTAGTTAATCTGTATACACATTCTATAGCCTAGTTATAATGAAGTATTATGGAAATAAACCTAAATAATTCACAGTGCGGGATAAAATCAGTAGGTAGATTGCAATTGGTTCTTTTGACATATATCTTAATGCCTATTCGTTGGTTGTCAATCTAGGAGATGTTTATAACCATATCTGAGAAACATATCACAGCCACATCTGAAATGCCTCCAGAAATTTGATAATGGCTTCTATTAACGTCCAGACCTGAAATCCATAGGACAGCATGCGAATGACGTAATATTTTGCATTGTTTGATGATTGCAGAGATTTGAAAAGGTTCTTTATTTTCACAAAAATGCTTTTCGCCGTACCAATTTTGAACTATATTTCAAATTTAATGAAAAAAGTGATTACAATTTACATACAAAAGCTGTAAAAAAAACCTCATGCACCTCACCCGCATCCGTACACTTCGACACGATGCGCGCGCCGCTGTGTCCGCTACACAGCGTTTGTTTAGTCTTGTGCCTAAAATATCCTAACAAATAGCGTTTTACTTCTATTTATTTAATTTTTTGCGTCACCCAGACGTCGTTGAATCTCCGGTACGACATGGTAATCTGGGATATGGACGATTAAAAATTCAAAACCAATCGGGGATAACTTACTATTTTTTTTAAAGTATGAACAAACTGTAACAATACAAAGTTTTAAAAGGTCGCACATTTGTTATTGAACATTTATAAAAATTTCCCTGGAGGAAATCCTTCAACCTTTTTAATAGGAAAATATTAGGCCAAAAATAATTCTCGGAGGAAAACCGTGATATATCAATAAAACAATGGTATTTATATTGAGGTATACAAAATGTTGAGAAGGGTGGGAGATGAAGTAAATTCATACAACCCTGAATTGATAAGTATACCTGCTTTTTGTATTATCTTATAATCAAAAAAAGATTTCTACATAAATATTTAATAACTTCTGGTGAAATATTTATTTTTACATTAGTTTCCTATTTTTAATGTTAAATAATGTTTACGTGTACAATTTTTATTATTACCCCCAGAAATAACAATTTCGAACGTCCGTCCATAAGTTCCTAAAAAATATCTGGTCTCATTCCTTTTAAAAATTAGTATGATAGCTGATTTCTTTCCGTTTTCAAAATTAGTATGGTGATAAATTCTTATTAAATAAAATGAAAACATTTACCATATGCTTCTGTAATAAAATACTCTGAATTATTATTTTTTTAATATTTCAGTTTAGTGAATATTAAAACTAATAAGTCCATTCATTACTATACTACAATATATTCCCTTTGCAATGATGTCCGTCACTAACGCTACCAGATGGCACAAATAAGGTATATAAAATTAGGTACAAAAAGTATAATTCTCTACGTAACAATGTCCGTCACCAGGTATGAGGTATAATAATATATAAAAATGACGAATAAAATGCAAAGAAAGCATAATTATCCATTTAATAATGTTCATCACTAACGTTATCAGCGCGCTACGCCACTCTAGAGAACGCTGTTATCTAGAGTAGCGTAGCGTTCTCGCAGCCTTAACTAACACAGCTGCCGAAATATTCCCAATAATTATAATTTCGAATGTCCGTCCGTAACTTCCTATCCAAAAGCTGATCTCATACCATTTTCAAAATTAGTATGAATTCAAAATTATTATTAAACAAAATAAAAACGTTGACTTTATGCTTTTTACTCCTACTCTTGACAAAAAATTTTGGATCCATTTTTAACCCTTTTCCCGTGATCCAAACGAGCTGAAACTTTGCAAGCAGACTCGTGGCGACGATCAAGAAGATCTATCAAATTTTCGTTAAAAATGAATAGTTTTGGATTTTTAAATTTTTTATGTTTTTTTCATACAAGTTGTATGGAGATTCCGACGCATATGGTAGACACGAAACCCGAAAATGAGAAAGGGAGTATCGTAAAAACTTGGTTTTTATGGGTTACTTTTTTTATTACTCCCTTTCTTTTAACTCGTAGCATCTGCTAGTCTGCCGAAAAAACTTTGGATTGATTTAAAAACCCTTTTCCCGTGATCCAATCGAGCTGAAACTTTGCAGGCAGACTCGTGGCGACGATAAACGATCTAACAAATTTTCATAAAAAAAATTAATTATAGTATAATTTTGGATTTTTCGAAATTTTAACGGGTTTTTTTCTAATTGGAAACTATACAAATGAAAAAGGAGCCCGACACGTGGAGAAGGCGTGAAACCGGTTTCAACCAGTCTGACTCAAGCCGATCAGATGGTTTCGCCGACGCTTGTCCCCCTATACCAATTATTACGTTTTCAATTTTCTATAAGTTATTTTTTCAATAATAATAGATTTTCCACATGAACTTAAAGTAAGAGGAATATGTTGATAGAATTGAGTAGCTTGTTGGTCTTGTGGTTAGGACACTGGCCTCGTGATCCAAAGGTTGCGGGTTCGATCCTCACTCCAGACTAGCAAGTTAGTCCTATTTTCATAGTACAAGCGCTTAGCTTAGTTTGAAAATAGTAAGAATATTGATGTGACACGTATTTCCGTGTTCACATCTCTATTTTTTTAAAAAAATAAAAAAAAAAAATAAAAAAAAATATCAAATTGGAAACAGTACAAATGAGAAAACTATAATAAAAACTTGGTTTTTAGGGGTTTGTTTCTTCCCTTAGCACGATTCTGATTTAATATTTTTTGTTCTTATAATTTTCCGTTCCGTGTAGATTTATGTCCCTCTGGAACAATTCCCTGGCTCGACCTCCGCAGCCCGGTGGCTCCGTGGTCGTGTTTGGGATCAGGTCAGGGTCACCGCAGGTGGAGTGGACTGTACATCATTTCGTCTGGGTTAATTAATGGTTTGGTCAGGAGCGGATCAGGCTGAAATCACCAGGCTAGGCTGTCGTCAATCGAACGTCTTTCCACCGCGTCGCGTCGGCACTGAAAATGGAAAGGGATATATCAAACACTAATAATATAATTTTAACGACACCCCAATAAATCGAACTTCTTGTGTACAATGAGATATATTAAATAACTTATTGAACGCAAACGCGAGTTCGTTGAAAATGAATTGCTAAAACGTTATTAAATATTCCAAATATTCATGCACAACAATCATGCCTTGAACTATATAATGTGATACTGTACATTTCGTCAATTTTGACGTAATGAATATTACCTTAAGTAAACATGTACTTATATTATTTTTAATGTTGGTTTTACACATACCTACTAATTGATTGACCCAAAATATCCAAATATTAATCATCATCATCATCATTCTTGACACTACAACCCTTGGTGGGTCTTGGCCTCCTCAATAATTTTCCTCCACTCATCTCGGTCTAGTGCCAGCTCTCTCCAATTTCGAAGGTCTAAGGCAGAGATATCTTTGAGGACGTTGTCACTCCTGAGTGTCACGCACACACACACACACACAGAGGACGTCACTCCAAATCCAAATATTAATATTTAACAAATATTTCCGTTAAAATGATATAAACATTGATATTTGATACTTTTCATAGAAACTTTACGCATATATAAATAAGTACATCGCATCTATTTTGTTTATACTCGTAGATATTATAACGAGATTGATAATCTAAGTATAGAGAGGATAATATCAGGCGATTATATTACTGTCGATTTGGTCTATTGTTATATAACAAAATGAAATAAAACTATTCTAATGATTTTTCTAGATAATTTACTTAACTCTTCACATTGGTTTATGTGTGGGGTATAAAATCAAAGGCAGTTTATCCAAAAAAATAAAAATATATTTTGAATGCTACTACCAAGGATTACTAATTTATAATGTACAGAATTATAGATTATATATATCTATTCCTTCCAAAAGCATGGTCCCTATAAATTTATTGGCTATATTTCCTATAAAATATCGAATTTAGTATATTTGAAATTAATAATCCTCGATGTCAGTATTCACATTTTTTTGGATATTGCTGCTTTTGCGTTTGTACCCCACATATAATGTATGCAGCGCTGTAATAAAGTTTTATAATATGTTTAATATTCCATCAAAATGAATCGTCCAATGTGAATTTGGAATACTAAAAAAAACTTTTTTGGCTTTTCACAAAAAAGTTACTGCGAGGTGTTAAATTGCTTACAATGTAAGATTTCCGAGTCTACCAGAGCTCACATTGTACATCCGGCTCTAAGCATTAATGGTGTCAAAGAAATGGTCCAGATGCATCAATCAGACGTCACGCATAAGAAAACGCTGAAGTTAACGTTATCGTGTGATTTTGTAATTATTTTTACCTGATTTTAAAGTAAAATGAATAAAATAAGCATATTTCATAGGGCAATCGAACTTTTTAGTATTTCTACTCCCTTTCATTTAACTCGTAGCGTCTGCTTGTCTGCCTGTCTGGTTGTCTTTTTCCCTAATCCAATCAAGCTGAAACTTTGCAAGCAGACTCGTGGCGACGATAAAAATGATCTTACAAATTTTCGTTTTAAAAAAATTAATAATTATAATATAATTTGGATTTTTCGAAATTTTAACGATTTAAAGAAATAAACTTTGTTTACACCCATTTTTTGTTGAAAAAAATTCGACATGTTAATTTTACACATTTTCAATAAAAAAAGTGGTGTAAACAAAGTTAATTTTTATAAAATATAATTGTAATGTTACCGCAAAATAATTTTGCTGTGTTTGAAGAAAAAGATTTATATATTGTTTAATTTTCGAGCCCGACGCGTGGGGTAGGCGCGAAACCTATTTCAATGAGAAAGGGAGTATAGTAAAAACTTGGTTTTTATGGGTTAGTTTTTTTTAACTTTTAGCTATTTTCTGCATTTATTTCCTTTTTTACGCGACTCTAAATCCGCCTCTGACATAGCCCATATTAATGGAAACCAAAATAAGCTGTGTCCCCACTGTCATTTCATAAGCGTATCTATTGTAAATCGTGGAAGTCATCAATCACGTCGCTCCTCCAGGAAATTTCCACCGAACGGTTGCTTAGTGGGCTTGTAATTGTTTTCCCTCACTGTTTCTCAAGCTGCGCCGTTTTAAAATCAATAGTTTCAAGCCCCGTTCTGGTTAGTGATTAGCTTTTCTCGAGCACTCTCCAATATCAAAGGGAACATGTATTGAATTATAATATCCATTCAACCACGAGAAACTTTGTATTTAGCCGCTGTTGTTTGAAGAGAATCAAAGTTAACAAGCGGCAACTCAAATATCTCCCATCGCAAAATTACAGCTGCAAATATTGAAAATATTAATTATATCGAAATTTCATCCACTAACGCTAAACTGTATGTACATAGTCGAGATTCGCCCGAGCGTGTAAAATTTCAATTTTTTTTTTCAATTTTTTCAATTTCAATTTTTATTTATTACATAATATGTACATTACAAATATTCTGTTCAATGCATACATATTATTAACTTACATCTAAAAATATACATATACACATATACATACACATCCATATACACATATACATAAACACATATGTATACATACATACACATATACATATACATACATACATACACACACATATACATATTGTGTATTAAAATACTAATTTATTATTAAACAATTATTAAACAATTAGAAGTGACCTGTATAATCTGGTCAAAGGTGTAGGAGAATCCTGCTTCGGAAAACCCCCTCAGACACATGGAATATATCAATATCCAAAGCGATCTTGTTCAGCATAGCTGTAGCTTTTCCAACAGGCATAACCATCGGCAGGTTGGTCCTGTATATTGGAATGTGAAACAATCTATGCTGACGATGTCTAAGGTAATTATCAGGAACATACAAACCAATGCTCTGCATAATTTCAGTATTGTCGATCATACCGCGCAACAATCGATAAAAGTGTGTAATCAAATACACATTCCTTCTAGTCTCTAAACTATTGTAGCCAAGCATACCCTGGAGAAACTCGGTTGGGTAAAGCCAAGGATAATGCCCGTACTCTCTCATGTAGAGATATCTCAGAAACTTCTTTTGGACTTTCTCCACCATAAGAGAGTACTTGCTCTCATGTGGCCCCCAGATCATCGAGCCACTCTCGAGTCTACTCCGCACCAAGGAGTTGTAAAGAGTTCTCAGTACGCGGGTATTCTCGAAAACCCTGGCAGTACGCAGAACAAATCCTATATGCTATGGTCTATCTCTAAATTCATCGGTGTGCAGTTACGTGCGCCGTTCGTGTCTAGTCATGTTTATTACACGATGACAGACTAAAAAATATGCTTTCAAATATTGTACCGTCCCTATGTGTCGAATCACGATAGTCAAAACCCGTAGTAAAAGTTTTTTCGTGTACCGAGTGACATGAAAAAGTGATGCAAACTAATGAGGCGTGACTTAATTGGACCTAAAAGCTTTTATGGTGAAATAAAAACTACAATACCTATAAATAAAAAACAAACAGCTGTACGTAAAATAACTACAAAGAGCACGAGGTAATTTGTGGTGCGACGATCTCGACTAGGTCAAATGACGTCACAGGTGAGGCGAGGCGAGGCTACAGTCGTTCCGCACTAAAACACGTTAACTTAAGTTGTGTATTTCTCAATCATTTATTGAAGGATTTCAAAAATTTACATTTTTTTAGTTGTATTTTCATTTTTATTTCAATAAGTTAAATATTATAGTATTTTCAACATCATGGAACTTCTCCATTTTTCACAAAGTCGGACCCAACCTGATGCCAACTAAAAGTAATACTTATGTCTTTCACACCGCACTCTGCTCTAAATACACGTTTTTACTTGAACGTGTTGCAAAATGGCCCAAAAATGTATTTGAAGCGAACTTGGATATTACTCCAGTCCCTTTTTAATGGCGCATGTATTCGCCTCGAATACAAGTCTCATCTATGAAATAATATTAATTTTATCGTCATATACACGTACAATTCAAAAACTTTAAATTCAATTAAGTCTCCAACTATCAAAAATATGGGGCCTTAAGTTCGGACATTTTAAAATCTCATCTCAATTTACAAAATTCCCGAAAAGTTTTGTGAAAATCTTCCAATTTTCATTAAGCTTATCAACTAAATAAATTCCATATTTGATTATTTCTTTTGTCGAGAAAGTACACAGTTTTCTTTGTTTTCGTGATCTAGTTTATTAATTTAATTTAATTTTACCTTTCGAATTCGACGCCAAAATTACTTTTGTAGGCAATGTATTCGAAAAGCCTTTATAGTGTACCATGATTGTGTATATAGTATTCCAAAGGAGCATTGGTTGGTTAAATTTTGTAATTTAAATAATATTTTATTGTATTAAATTAACCAAATAGCCTGAATAATAATAATAACTCCAAACGAAAGACACCTGAATTTACCAAAACAAAATATAGAATTTGATCACTTAATTAACATAAGAAAACAGTAATGTTTTAATGCAATTTACAGCAGAATTATTATATATTTATTATATACAATACCTTGGTATTTATACTAAAATCAAACAAAAAAGGTTTTTTTATTTAACATCAGGTGAAAAATAATTTCATAATAATCAAATATTTAAAATAATTTATATGAAACGAAAACGTTTTGAAATGGTTTAAAACTGAAAATGTTCTATTTTTCTATGCAACGGGAGTGCTTTGAATGTTGTGAAGAAATAAAAATAAAATTTGTTTTAGAAAATACAATATCTTACAAACGAAGATATTTACCTATTATAAAAAATATATAATTGAACTATTTATAAACACGCCTAGCAGCAGGAATATAATGTCTTACCTTCTATATGTAAGTAGATATAAGATAATGATTTAATTTAAGATTTTATTTAAAATACTTATTTGATATTTATCATAAAAGTTATAATTTACATAATTTTATAAAATGCAAGTAAAATCAGCATATTTAAAAGTAGGTTCCTGCCTACAGTTTATTATTTTCATATTATTTAAAATATTTAAAAAATGGAACGTTTTAAACAAAAAAAAGCATGTGTTGAGATCGGTTAGCATCATTTTGCTTTTCTTTTTAGTTTGAAAGCATTTTTTATTGAATCTGTGCTGTTTTTCTAAAATATAGATAAAACGATGTTATTTTATTTAGAAAGTAAACTACAATCACCAGCTTCAGAAATTATTTTGTTTCAGGGAGATTTTCCGTATTGCAGAGTTTCTATACACTCGACATACCTCTGCTTAGATGCGAAAAATTGTTTATTTAGAATATGACTCCGTAATAGCATTGTTTGGAATGACCAGTGTGAAACGTGTGTGGAAGTCTTTTATACGATTACCCAGGGCTTACAACCTGTATGCAATTGTACTTTGTGTAGAGTGATCACTTAAGCCAAGCACATACAGGTTGTAGGCCCTGAGCCATCGTGTAAAAGACTTCGTCTCTGTGAAACTTCCACAATTAATCTGAGTTAATTTTAATTATTTTTACAACGCAATAAAACGTACTGTATTACAATAAAATACACATTAATATGAAATTACTCTTTAAATATGGAAAAAAACAAAGGAAAGAAAATCCCTTAAGGTCTTTTATTTAATCAAAATTCAACTTTTTAACAAAAGACGTGCCGAATCGGAATACTCACAATTTAATTTGTTTCCATTTTGCTGTGAATAAGATGTATTTCAGTACGAAAATTGCGAAGTAATTACATTTTGCTTTCTCAACGCTGTTGTCTATGCACAAGTACTTTTAGAATAGTTTATTTGTAGAAATAACAACGAGCTAGGTACGCTTTCATGGCTTAAGATGCCAGAGAAATTTATATAAGAAATATTTCTATACAACGTTTTGTTCTCGATGGACAATCTCACGATAAGTGCCAAAAGGAGTAATTTAATAGCAAAAATGTTTTTATATTCCACTTGAAAGCTAAATTTCTTGTATTTTCGCTAGGTACTTAACAACATAATACATTGCGAAACTTTTTTTTCATTATATATTTTTTTGTCAGTTTTTTGTTTTCATTATACATTATCGAGGTCGAAACAAAGTCTGGAAGGCCACATCTATACCTATAAAACTCAATGTCTGTCTGTCTGCCTGTCTGTTCTCTATACAAATCCACACCGTTTGTCCGATTCGATTCAAATTTTGCATACTTATGCTTTAGGACCCGGCGGGTAACATAGGCACCATTTCATTCCCTATTCTCATCCCCCTTTTCCTCCCCTGACATATTTTCGATGCAAATCTGTACCTACCGTTTGATCGATCGGACTCAAAATTTGGAAACTTATTCTTTAGGACTCGGCGGGTTACAAAGACAACATTTCCCCCCTATTTTCATACCCCTTCCCCTCCCCCTGACATATTTTCGATGCAAATCTGCACCGCATACGTACAAAAAAAACCCTTCGAAAATTATATAAAAATATAATCGCTTCACTGACCGCCGTTACGTGACACCGTTGTATTATTATCAGCATTCAGTAGATACACAGTCTCGCTACAATATCAAGCTAAGGAACCGTTTATAGAAAGTTATTCTAATTGTCTTCCGACTAACTACTGGCATCTCACTTCTTTTTCTGTTTCAGTTTTCACGGTCTCTGTAGACCGTACTTGTACTTGTAATTTAGTTTGCGTTGTACTTCATAAAAGCATGTGTTATTGTTTTTTATTGTTGCTTTTTTTATATTGTTATTATATTTTATATTGTTTTTATATTATATATTGTTACCTTGCTTTTGTTTTTTGTAAAGTCTCAAAGAAGGGCGTTAATATTAAATAAATAAATAAAAAAGTCACACTACGCAATAAACAGAACCTTAGTACGAATGTCTTATTTCAATCAATTCATACGATAACCCAACGTCCTTTCACTAGTCTGCAGTAAGTACTGGTGGCATATAATAATACACACACTCAAACTGTTTATATGCTTTGCCATCAAAATATAAAATAAAACAAATATCTAAATTATATTCTTAAATATATAACGATATGGAGATAAGACTTTCTGCTCTAGATCATTTACCTTATATATTTAAATTATTTTAGATAACGGTGATAAAATAACATAAATACACAAATCTTTAAATTTACCAAAATCATCTGCAGAAGAGAAACACCCCTCAAATTTTTTCACATGGCTAAAACTACACCAAACTCAAGGAAGGTGTGTGTCATGCTTAAATTTGAAGAACACCAAACTCTTAGAATAATATCACAAGACTTCAAATATGTTATACAATTTTCATTTTTACATTAGGTTATACAAAAAATATTACAAATACAAAAAATTATTGTGTAGGGAAGTAGGGGAGTGGTATTGATCTTATATTGAGTCGAGAAATGAATAGAATCTACCATAATAATACGCGTTCCCAGTTTTTGTAATTTAGAAAGTGCATTCGAAAAGGTGAACTAGAATATTATGTTAAGGATACTGAAAAATAATATTATGTTTAGAATACTGAGACTGGAAAGAACGTAAATTTATTTACGAACTATCAGAAGTAAGAAAACTGGAATACAATCAATTTATATTCTTCTCTCTCTCGTACATTATCTTATACAAAATAAGGGTTGCTGCAAACACTTCTAATGATTTTATTTTTCGCTCTTCGTAGTACAACTGTGTAGCCTTACCATTAACTTAACGCGTAACTTGCAGACCTTGTCATTTCCGCTACATTTAGATCTTGCTGTACTTTTTACTTGAAAATATTTATATTTTCAAAAGGCTTACACTCTGAACGATTGTATTTGTTACTCACTAATATGCCTCGCGGGTAGTATAAAACTTTCATTCTTTCCAACGTGGTCTCTACCTAAGCATAGAATCATTACTTTTGTCCGGTTCTTACTAAGCACAGGTACTTAACTTTCCTTTGATATTATTGTCAAAGAAAAAGTTTTCTTAGTAGGGCATGCATTATCACTTATCATAACGAGAAAATATTAGGTCCTTACATATGAAATTGGCGTTTTGCCGTACTGGCAAATTTGATCTCAAATATCTTCTCTTTGGTTAGGAATTCCAAATCCAAATTTATACAGCTATTTACTCATGTATTTGTGTTTTGAAAATTATAATTCATTTGTTTTTTCCTCAATTGTTTTTTTCTTTGCGTCACTCAGTTTACAAAATGAAAAACTTGAAATATCGCGTTATTTACGAGTACGAGTTCCACCGTGGCACCAGTGCTGCAGAAACGGCTCGAAGGATTAATGATGTGTATGGCGACGGTGCCGCAAAAGAAAACACAGTGCGTTTTTGGTTCCAACGTTTTCGTTCTGGAAATTTCGACCTGCAGAACAAGCCCCGTGGACGGCCGGAGACCAAAGTTGATAATGAAGAATTGAAGGCTATTGTGGAAGCGGATCCATCGCAAACCACATCCGAGTTAGCTGCAGGCTGCGGTGTTAGTGATAAAACTGTTTTAATCCACTTGAAGCAAATTGGTAAGGTGAAAAAGCTTGAAAGGTGGGTACCTCACGAATTGAGTGAAGCAAATCAACAAACGCGCGTTGACTGCTGCGTTGCATTACTCAACCGGCACAATAATGAAGGGATTTTAAATCGAATCATTACTGTGATGAAAAGTGGATCCTGTACGATAATCGGAAGCGCTCATCGCAATGGCTGAACCCTGCCGAACCAGCCAAACCATGCCCCAAGCGAAAATTGACTCCAAAAAAGTTACTTGTGAGCGTTTGGTGGACTAGTGCTGGTGTCGTTCACTACAGCTTTCTTAAATCTGGCCAGACGATTACGGCAGATGTCTATTGTCAGCAACTGCAAACCATGATGGAAAAGCTAGCTGCTAAACAACCGAGGCTGGTTAATCGCTCTAGGCCACTGCTGCTTCATGATAACGCTAGACCACACACTGCACAACAGACGGCTACCAAATTAGAGGAGCTTCAATTGGAATGTCTAAGACATCCACCGTACTCTCCGGACCTTGCCCCAACAGATTACCATTTTTTTCGAAATTTGGATAACTTCTTGCAAAGGAAAAAATTCAACTCCGATGGGGCAGTCCAAACCGCCTTCAAAGATTTTATTGATTCCCGTCCGAATGGTTTTTTTAGTAAAGGGATCGATGAACTACCTATGAGATGGGAAAAGTGCATAGATAGCAATGTTACATACTTGATTAAATAAATATATTATAATAAAAAAAAATTGGCTTTATGTTTCTCCCATACTAAACGCCAATTTCATATGTAAGGACTTAATAAATGACTTCGTCTTCAATTAGGAGAGATACAAAAGAAAAAACAAAAGATTGCTTTCGATCTAGAAAATTGCTTTAATAAAAATTTCCAGAACCATTGCCTACGACGAGCCGCCCATAAATCTATCACGAAAATTGCATGTTACACCAGACACGTACTGCCAAGATATTGAAATATAAGTTGTACTTCATCTTTTCAACGATGTTTATTTTGTTTTTGACGTAGATTTTATATGTTTTGTGCAGTGGGTGTCAGACTCGGAGAAGACGTAGTTCGTCAAAAAATAAAATAAATATACTTATGTGCACATATAAAATAGATATTAGTAAATTTGTAGTCTCTTATGGTCAAAAAACAAGCGTGCGTGAAAACAAGTGGGTGACCCAATCTGAAAGTGATATAATAACAATGAAAATAAAAGAGCGCAAGTCAAAAATTATCTACACTTTTCGTACAACAATTTATATACACAAAAGGGGGGGAGGTTCAACATACACTTTTATTTGTCAATGGCTTGATCCAGCGGTCTACAAACTTGCGTATTTCTTCTAAGATGAAGTTTCTCGATTGTTCACGAAACCAAGTTTAAATCTGTGGGGATCCGCTCAGACGCTACAGAGGCCAAACTCGTCGTAATGATTTGACGGGCAGACCCATGTGTGATGTTCAAAGAAGTTGCTGCTTCGCTGATGGTAACTCGCCTATTTGCTAGAACCATCTCTCGAGCTTGCTGAATCTTGTCCGTGGTGGAGGTTGGCGGGCGTCTTGCTCCCTCTTCGTGCATCACACTCGTCCAACCACTTTTCATCCGTCTCGATCCACAAAAAAAACTTTAACGTGATAAAATCTTACGAAGAATTTCACCTCCTTTCACACCCTCCGACTAGAGAAATCGGAACATCGCTCGTTATTCCTGTTGGATCAAAATGGATCAAATTTTACACACAAGACTGCATCGTACCAACTCTAAACACGCAATGACAACCTTGAGGGTGTCTTGGCGGGTTAGTGTGTGTAAGTGTTGGGTGATAATGCCCAACCGTGCAAAAGCTTCTTTTCGTGTAGTATAATTTGCGAGTGGCGCACGATATGTGTGAGATGATTTAGTAGATACAGGATAAGTGGATAGATACAGGACGTAAATTATACTTGTACCTGTCGGCGACCGGGATCTGGTAAGCCGAATCGAGCCTCTGATTAGATGATATCTCTCGATGCATGCGGGTAGAGTCGCGACGGCTCTGGACCACCACATTGTATTATGTGGAAAGTGTGGATAATTTTTGACTCACCCTACATTTTATATATTTTCACTGTTATTTTGACTAGTTTCTACAATACTAGAGATTACTAAAGATTAACTAAGTCGCGAGGTATTCTGTTTTGCGAGCGTGGTTATTATTTTTCTCGTACATTTTTGAAAGGGTAGACTCTTATTTCCGCCGCAAAGTGTGCTCCCCGCAAACACAGTTCCGAAATCTTCGCGGTTCGTACAAATGACCCGGATCCGCGACCCGCCCGCCGCGAAGTTGGCTACAGGACTTGTTTGTCATTTCACACACGTCCCGGGAAAACTTAGCGTTTCCCCTTCCCGCCTCGCCAGCAACAATCACGGAATGCTATTCAAATTTTTAATGAAGTTACAAGCACTCCTCCGCCGTAATTGGCCGTCTCGGGGAATATTTCGCGGAAAATAAATGTCGCTTCGAGGAAATTTATTCACTCTGCAATCGACTCGTACAGCGGGGGCGGTTTAACGCCCCGTTTACTGCGAATAGAGCTGCCCGCAATAGAGACACCTACGCAGAATGTAAACTGAAAGATGTTTTCAATCTCTTCTGGTTCGGGTTGTACAATTGTTCACAATATTTTTGTATATTTTCAAATTCAAAAAAGAGTGATTAATCAAAATATATTGTCACGGGTCATGGTTGCGGGGAGACTAATGGAAACATTGGAAATTAAGTACCTAATGATTTATTAATTAGTGATTAATTAATTATTTAATGGACAAAGTCACTTACCATGAATTAAACTGAAAGCTATTTATCTATCCAACCTGAGTCCGTTGTTGTTTTCTATTTTTATCAATAATATTAAAAATGTAATTTTAAATTCGCGCTTTCTGTTATTCGCGATGACTTAAAGCTTTTTTTAAAGGTGGTACCTTGGACGATTTTCATCTTATCCAAGCAGATATATTTTATTTTTTTTTTTTTTTATTTTTTTTTTTTGGGAATGCCAACAGTATACAGTTTATTATAATAATACATAACGTATTGGGTAATTCGTAGACCAATTATAGATATCCACGGCATAAAATTTTAAATCAAGCAATAAAGAGAACATATATTAAATAGAGGGATAGGAGTGGGAGTTAGAGGGGGAAGTGGAGTGAGATGTATGGGATTATGGCTGAGTGGAGTGCGTATGTATTCTGTGCGTGATGTTGTATACAGATATGGGGGTATGTGTAAAGAGTGATGAGAGTTTGGCTGTGGTGTGTGTATGATGATGGTCGGTCTCAGTTAATCCGGTGAAGATATAGAAACTAGTAATATAAGAGGTTTAAATATATCACATATATATGAATGGGGAAGGCGAAATAAACTTAGGTACGTTTAATGATTCCAAATCTTCGGTTACATCTTTCACTAGGGCCCAAAAAACTCTATTCTATCGTTACAAAATGAACGACCAAAATCTGACACGAACGTCGAATGTTAAGGATCTCGGCATTAGATTTATGAGCAACCTGTCATTTCACGACCACATAGAGGTGGTCAGTGGTAATGCATTGAGAATGTTAGGATTTGTTCTGCGTACAGCCAGGGTTTTCGAAAATACCCGCGTACTGAGAACTCTTTACAACTCCTTGCTGCGAAGTAGACTCGAGAGTGGCTCGATGATTTGGGGGCCACGTGAGCTTAAATACTCTCTTATGATCGATTATCCTGAAATTATGCGAAGCATTGGTTTGTATGTTCCTGATAATGTTGAATGCCCTAGGACTGGAAACCGTAAATCAAAGAATAATATATTATGTAATGGTGCAAATATTTAAAATTAAACATGGATTAGTACCCAAATATTTTGATGACAGGATGAAGCTGAATAAGGATTTTCATTCCTACAATGCAAAAGGGAGCGACAACATAAGACTACCAAAGAGAAAGAAAAACACCTCACAAAATTCTATGATATATAAAGGTATAAAAATTTTCGATAGCCTACCAAAGGAAATTCAAAACATGGAGAAAGTAAGGAGGTTTAAACTGGAGTGCAAAATTTTTTTATTATAAAAACTTTTAAATGAATAGATGAAATGCAATATGTCTAAGTGAAATCATATAGTAGCCCACATAACATTATGTGTGGAACTAAATAATTAAGATAAATAAATAAATAATCACCTAAGACAGCGTCAGCATAGATTGTTTCACGTTCCAATATACAGGACCAACCTATCAATGGTTATGCCTGTTGGAAGAGTTACTGCTATGGTGAACAATATTACTCTGGACATTGATCTGTTTGATGTCTCTGAGAGGGTTTTCCGAAGCAGAATTCTCCTACACCTTTGATGTGAATGAATTTATATATGTTGGATATTTTGTTCTTTGTATATTTTCTCACTTGTTAATAATATTTACTAATGAAAGATATGTTTGTAATGTAAATGTTACATTAAAAATAAATAAATTGAATTTGAAGAAAAAAACATTCGCTAGAACATTCCATCCAAATCTCGCAAGTAGCAGTCGCATTTATTTATTTCGCCACCTATGTAAGAACTCTATTGATTACTTCGTTTGATATCTGTCGCTCCGAAATTCCACGATGGGCACACCGGCCGTCGTCTCGCGCTGGCACCAATCGAAATGTCAAAACAAACTGATACGCCGCGGTCCAGAGCTGTTACGCAAACGCTGGTTTTTCGAATTCCAAGATTGTTCTAGTATTTAGGAGAAGGTTCCCGTGGCTTCTAGGCTATTCCAAGCATCTCTCGAATTTTTAAAATAATATGAGAGTGTGGTAGAAGGTGCTAAAGAATTCGATTTAATTGTTATCATTGACTTATTACGAGGGATACGGACAGTGCACAATTCCTTCTCCTTATCATTTCGTTACACAATAGATTGATTAATGACGATACCTCTGGGGACATAAATCAATAATTGTGTTCTTGAAATAATTTGAATGTAATCAAAAATATTTTGAATATTAAAAAACTGGTCCTAAAAGGAGTAAAATATTGAGAATAATTTTCAGACGAATTAAATACTTGAAACGAATTGAATACTTTTCCAAATTAATATTTTGCTCTCTGTGAGATATCTCTAATACATCTTAATTAATAGAAATTGTTATTTGTTTATATATGAGGGGTATAAAAGCAGAGGCAGCAATAATCCAAAACAAACGTTTTGAATGCGGTCACCAAGGATAACTCATTTAGAATTGTTTGACTTGAGATTTTATAGAAAATAAAGCTCGATCCCTTCCAAAATCTTGTTCCCAAATAACTTTTGAAAGCAAAGTTAGCAATATTCATTTTAACCAATCAACCCCCCAAGGATGATTCGATCTTTCCAAACTATTCCAGACTTATGTACGTGCACGTACTCAGTTATGTAGTTTCTCTCTATTTCACAATTAATAAATGTCATGGATGTGATAGTTAATCACGGGTGGAATTAATGAACGTTACATTGTATAAAATGATTACCTAAGCCAGCCGTGATAGGTCGTAAGCCCTAAGAACGCCCAAAAATACTTCTATACCTACTACATATTAAAAAAATAGCTTCGTCTCTATGAGTCATCTAAAATATCTTAAACTAAGTGACTTATTTTCAATCCTCTCCAATATGCCTCGGCAGGTATCAGGGTTCGTAAATACAGATGAACACCATTGTATTTTAATTAATATAAATTTCTATGTATCCTCTTTTTTATGTTTTCCGGGAAAAGTAAACGCCAAAGGCTGAGAAGGAACAAGATGTGTATTGTATAAAGTCTTCCCGACTCATTATCGTAATTAAATTAGAAAGAATAAAGCTAGCGTACTAATTAAAATTCACGCTCGAACCAATTCAGCCGCGCATATTTCTCCAACACACAACGAAAATTTTCCAAAACATCCAGTCCTTTGTAACTGATTATCGTCTAAAATTACATCAAAAGCGATATTTTATTATTCATACACCAAAGGCCTTGCTTTATTTGATGAATAGAACTGGATTTAAATAAATTTTAATACAATTGAAGCATTTTCATCGAGCTGTGTAGAGATTTATATTATTGTCGCTCGATTTCTCGTCTTCATTGAACATTATGAAAATGCAATTAAATGAATTCCTAATAAACTCTAAAGAATACAATAGGACATGATTAAGGTAATATTCATATCTTGAATATCTTTTGTTAAAATAAAGGGGATGAATTCTATTTATTCAACGTAACTTATCTTCATAATATACATATTAATGCCTATTTTAACGGATTATTAATAAGGGATGTTTTTTAAGAGATATAGAACTTTATAATATTTAATAAATAAAACACATTAAAAGTGAATTTATCGGAAAGATAATTTTATGCCATTACCATTTTTGAAATTTATGAAACCTACACTTTATTGGAAATAAGTTTTTTAAAACAATTGCACTTCAATTTTATTTAAATATAAGGTATATAAATAAATATTTAACTTTTAAATATGGATGTAGCTGTGCTTCCAAATAGTGAACATTCCTGCTTTTTCCATTTATACAATTGAATATTTCTGTCTTTTTTCAGTCTAAAATCGACATCAACTGTCACTTTAGTATAAAGCGGCCATTGTGTCATGTGATACATCCTTGGGGTTGATTTGTTAAAGTGGATATTGCTGTCTTTGCTATTTACACTACGCGTGTATTAAAAGTTATTTAGAAACATGATTTTGGAAGGGATAAAGGATTCTATTCAAGTCCCAAGAGCGTGAACTACTTATGGACAAAACCACTTTAGACACTGTATAAAAGGCCTGAAACGGTATAATACAATTCTCCAAGGTGTATCAAAATTGAAGAATTCGAAAAACGTAAAAACAATAATAAAAATTTGGATAAGAGACATGGGTCGACCATTTATTGGGACACTCATCCCAACAATGTGACAACTTAAATTTCATGCCAGGTAACATATTGTTTTAAGGCAATTATTATTTTATGTAAACTATGTGTACTTGTGGCAGAGTGAAGACGACGATTTATTTTTTAACCTTTTAGTATAAAATGTACTTGCATCTAAGTAAGTTATAATTGTAATCTTTCCCTTCTCAACACAGAGCTTTCTAGTGAGACAGGCATAGTAAAATTTAAACTTACGAATGTAAATTAAGTAAAACATTGAATAAATATAATAATAATATGAATATTTTATGTGTATGAAATATATATGAATGAATATGAAAATAATGAGGAATGTATATATGAAATAAAAAAAATAAAAATAATAACAGAGCAATATTTTTTATAAAATCTTAAATTCAATCCATTTTAAATTAGTTATCCTAGGTGACTGCATTCAAAACATTTTTTTTAAATTTGAACGAAAACGACGAAGTTTATTCGATTTCTTTTCATTTTAATTTGTGTGTCTGTTGTCAGCGAATGTAGAAATGGTATACGATCAGTTCTCCGCTTCTTTCTCTGTTCTTCAGCTCTCCGAGTACCACAATAATTGACAGCCACTCATCCCGGGTAATACAATCCGGTCCACCAGAAATTCCACACAGCGTCTGGGCGGCGCTGAATTATGCTTTTTATTGCCCCATCTAAACAAGGTTCGAGGTTGTACCAACATAAATCTCATTCGTTTCCCCATCCCGTATTCTAATGAGGAAAATCTTCCTCCGGATTTTGGCCGATTGTGTTGTTACTGGTATCATCAAAAATTAACCGGATTAAATAAAAGCAAAATAATTCCTTTCCAAGCAATCAAAAATAGGAATCTGCCTAGTATTATCAGATTACTAAATGAATAATTAGCAATTCAGTTAAAAATTAGTTACTTAGATAATTACTTTTCTGGAAAGCCTCAAAAATGTTTGATTTTTCATATTTTCGATAGTACTGTCACGAGAAATAATGATGTGTGTAATTTTCTGTAGAAACAGAAATAATCACACATAATTGTTTATGTAGAAATAGAAAGAATCATACATAATTAATTTAATTCAATTCAGAATGTTCTTAGGTTTTCACGGTAACTCAGAATCTTCTGGTTTGTGTCTTTTGAGGTATGCCGTGTTATTACGACCTTTATGGCCCCACACAAAACTATTACATACAGTACATCAACTTTTTAAAAACATTAAATAACATAAGATTACAAATCGTGATCATATTTTAAACTTACATTTCACATACTGTACACTTAAGATCGATTGTTTGATCAATGGTAATGGTAATAATTAAACTGATGTTTTTTTGCGTTTTCCACCAATCAAAATACCCGTAAAAATCTATGCTTTTGCTTAACTATTACCATTACCACTGATATCATACTACTGATCAACAGCCTTCCAATAACTTACGAAAAGTGTATCATCATTTTGGAATAGATTGGATTGTCCGTTGTTTTTTCTATTCTATATATTTTTCTATTCTTATACAGAATTGGCCCAGCCGTACTCGAGAGCGGGAGGAGGCTGCACCGGGGGTAAATAATTGGCCAACCAGAAGAGGCCGACGAATTGATATCTTATTCACAAAAGCGGAGCGACCCATCCCCAACGGTCGAGTGTTAAACCACTTTCGCTATTATTTGTGAGATACTATGGAAGCGAAAACTTTTTGGAACGATTCTTCGGGAAAATTAATTTTCTGTAAGAAAATTACTAAACATGATTAAACCCCTGTCTTTGACATTTTTTTGAAAACAATTTGTATTCAAATCTGTTTAATCTTTTTTTTAACTGTAATTTCGGATATTTTATACGCACCGTATGTATTACCGAGAAGCGAATCTCGACGTTTCGTTGGATACTTATCCAACGTCATCAGGAGGACGACCTTTACCCGCGGAGGTGGAGGTCGGACTGATTAAAGATGCTGCTTTCTAGGGCGTAAATTGTATGCACTTTGTTGTGCAGTGTTCTCTTCTTCTACAATAGAGGTTGCCAGTGTGCAATATGTACTAGTTACGTCGGCGGAATTACAATTACATATGCATATACTTATGCAATGTAGAAGAAATTACAGTTAAATATATCTAACGACCGTAATAACAACCTTAACTGTTTAATCTTATTTTATTCGGGATTATGTAAAGTAAAATAAAGGAAATATGAAGTAAGATACAACATTGATATTCTTTTACAACCGTTTTGTGCGTCATTTTTAATCTTTTCGCCATTTAATGTTTCTTATACATATATTTAAAACCGTTTTAAAACACTTAAAAATACTACACAAAAAGCATTTTAAATTTAATGCCAAAACATGGGTATAGAAAAATATTTAAAAAATAAAAATTGTTGGGGACATGCACACAGCGGCGACAGCGGAATAAAGAAGAAAATTTCAAACTTCTTCGCTCGCACTTTTGGGCTGATTCTATTTAGGAATATTTCTCTCGGGCGAGGATCAAACTCCTGATCACTTACTCACATGGCCAATGACCCATGTTCATGGAATGAAACACTGTGAGATAAATCTCCACAATTTAGATGAGGTAAATCCTCATCTAAATCGTATTGAGATTTTGCCTTGTAACAAATCTTTAAGGTAAGCTTGAGATTTGTAAAAAGAAATAAAAGCTCAGCCCCGCGTGCAAGAATAAGAAAGTCTATATAACAGCAAGACTCGACATGTATGCAAAAACGTTACTCGTAAATCTGAAAAGCTAGACAAACATTAAGTTTTTAATATTCAAAGCATTAACTTTGTGGTCAGGCGTTTAAAAAAATATTAGTTATATTAGTATACTAGCTGTTCATACCCGGCGTTGCGCGGGTTAAGGATTAAGTTTAAAATAAATTTTTGAGGGTGAAAGGGTAAAATAATATGGAGGAAATGTCACCAATGTTAACCGCCGAGTCCTAAAGAAAAAGTTTCCAAATTTTGAGTTCGATCGGTCAAACGGTAGAGATTTGCATCGAAAAAATGTCAGGTGGAAGGAAGAGATATGATAATAGGGGGGAAGTGTTGCCTATGTTACCCGCCGAGTCCTAAGGAATAAGTTTCCAAATATTGAGTCCGATCGGTCAAACGGTACAGATTTGCATCGAAAATATGTCAGGGGAAGGGGAAGGGGTATGAGAATAGGAGGAAAATGTTGCCTATGTTACCCGCCAGGTTCTAAAGCATAAGTATGCAAAATTTGAATCAAATCGGATAAACGGTGTGGATTTGTATAGAGAACAGACAGACAGACAGACAGATAGACAGACAGACATTGAATTTTAAAGGTATAGATAACCATTTACCGAGATATTTAGTCTACCGGTTTCAGGACGTACTCATCTCTTCGTCAGTTCTATAAATATGGTTGTTTTATGTAATGGTATTTACTTGCTAGTGTAGTGATTGTCTTGACGAAGAGAAGGGTGCGTTTAGAAACCGGTAGACTAAAAATCTCAGTAGGTGGTTATATACTAACATAACTAACACTTTGTATTAATTATTATTAAATTTACATGTTATGTGAATATTTTTTTAAAAATACAATGAGAATACTATAATATAATAATACTATAATACTAGAATACTATATAATACTAAAATAGTGCAGGATTATAACAAGATTATAATTACTCGTTTATTACGATACAGAGTTGTATTCAGTCAGTGAAGAAATCTCAAGAAACTATAAGAGATGCAAAACAGAGCGGTGAAAATTATCCTAAAAAAAGTAAATACAGCAGAAATGAAGAAACGAGAAGATTACTCAGTTGGATGGAAATAAAAATAAATAATTAGTGTATATTATAGATATCTCACAGAGACGAAACTGTATTAAATTATCTCATTAGCGACATCTGTGGGGATTTAGGGGAATAAAAATGGCTTTGTACAGGCCGCATGGAAAAGGCGCTTACAACTCATATATGAAAGCTTCACGCAATTTGAACATATATACAACTTCCAAAAAATGAATAAGCATGGTATATTCTATCATGGGTGGAAATGGCGAATGTTACAATTGTGTAAAGTGATCACTTAAGCCTACCAAAAGACAGGTCATAAGTCCTGTTACACCCAAATGACTTCTATACCTACTTTCCCATAATTAATACAGTTTCGTCTCTGTGAGATATCTATAATATACACTAATTGATTAATAATGTCTCTGTGACATAAATCCAGCACTGTTCTGAAAGATTTGAACAAACTCAAAATATTCTAAAAATAAATACTTGTGTATAATGTTCCTATATATGTACACAACAGTTTAATATAACAAAACGCCAAAATACTTGCAAAACTACTGTTACAAAACTGTTGTTAAAAGTGATATACATAATCATAATACTAGAAATATTAATAGAATAAGATTACCACATTAGAAAAAAGTTTATTGACCAAAAACATGCTGGCAAAGATGAAGAATGAAAATAAGAAGAGTTAATCAAAAAACAATTTTTACTACTACGTATTTTTAATTATGTTATTCAAATTATATATCGTATATAAATTATAGATTTTAAGAGTATTATTGTATTATAATTGATGGGATGTAAATTTCGATATTTAAAGAAATACATTTTTTTATTATTAAAAGGCTTTAATTTGAATGATTCGTCAGTGTTTTGATGGTTTAGGTAAAGATGATCTTAACGTATATTTTTAAAATTTATTTTAATGCAAAAACACATTAAATTAAATTTCTACTAAAAGTATTGCAGCACAAATAATAATAATTGCCACTCGACCAGTGAGCGCTGAAGATTTCAATTTTATCTTAAATATTTTATTTTTTAAGATGCCCTTCTCGTTGCTAGACCCAGACATTTTGAGATCTCATATTAGGCCAAAAGATGATACTTCACAGTAATTTATATTAAAAACTTTCATCAGTTTGCCTCCAATTTTGTTTATTTTTTTCCAAATATTGAAACATTTGTTTTATGAATAAATGTAGGTACTGATTAATTAAAATAAATTATGGAAGTCTCACAGAGACGAAGTTATTTATATGAGAAACGTGTGTGTAAATTTTTATCGAGTGGCCCAGGCCTTATGACCTCTATAAGATGTCTTATATCATCACTTTATACAATGCAACGTTCATCAAGTCCACCGTAACACATTATCAAATTTTTAAACGTTGTATATACGTCCTAAATCAGTTTCTTTCGCAATGGACTAAGCTATAGTCCCTCCCACGACAATGTATACGTACACGTTTCCCGTATAAATAGCTTCGTCTCTGTGAGACTTCTATAATTTCCCTTAATTCATCATTATCCCTCTGTGGACAAAATCCGGGGAACGGATTGGGGCAAAGGAGTAGAAGGGAACATCCTGTGTTTTCCGCCGGGTCCTAAAGAATATGCAAGCAAACGTTGGGTCAGATCTGTCAAACGGTATAAATTAGTTTAGAGAATATATGGAGGGGAGGGGATGGAGTAAAGGGGAGGAGTAAAATGTAGCCTATGTTTTCCGCCGGGTCCTGAAAATAAGTATGCAAATAAATGTCCGATCTGCGAAATGGTACAGATTTGTATGGAAAATATATCAGGGGAGGAGATAATTGGAGCCTGTTACCAGCAGCATCCTAATGAAAGGTTTGCAAAATTTGGGTCAAAATTTCTATAGAAAATATTTCAGGGGAGGAATGGGGTGGAAGGGGAAGGTAAGTCTATGTGAATATTCGAATCCTAAAGAATAAGTGTGAAAAATTTGGATCGGATCTGTCAAAAAATTCAAATTTTGTATATAAATTAAATCAAGAGGGGGTTAAGGGAAGGGAGTAAATGTGGCCTATATTTACCATTGCGTCTTTAAGAATTTCAATAAAAAATTTCAGTCAGATACATCAAACGATATAGATTTGTACATCAGGGGGAGAGAGTGGGGCAAAGGGGGAAATTGCCTATGCTACCCGCCGGGTCCTAAAGAAAATTTGGTTCAGATCGGTCAAACTGTGTAGATTTATATAGAGTATAGACAGACATTGAGTTTTATAAGTATAGATAAATAATATGTGCTTATCAAACACAATGCGCGGACGTTCGGTAAAATCGTACGCTTTGCCGATTTAACGACGTACGTTGGAGAATCGGCGTAGTGTGGTACCAGCCTTAGAGTACGTACGTACTGGGCGCCCAGTGTCGCGCCTGTTCTCACTTTGTGCGTGCGGTTTTTAAAATGTATGAACAACAACTAGAACTCAGTGGCCGCCTAGTGCGTACGTGCCCTTAAGCTAACGCTACAATACGCAGACCTTTCATTCGACGTTTCACCCAAAGTGTAAGGAATATTTTATATTCATAATTTATTTATTCAAGAGTAGCCTGTTGGTCTTGTGGTTAGAACTCTCACCTCGTGATCCAAAGGTCGAAGATTCGAACTTCACTCCAGACAGCAAGTTAGTCCCATTTTCATAACACGAGCGTTTAGCTTAGTTTGAAAATTGATGTGACACGTATTCCGTGTTCGCATCTCTACATTAAAAAAAAATTAAGAAGATTCTTCTGAAGTTTTTACTACTAGCTAGCGAGACAATGTATATTATTTTCGTGAATGAAAATTTAAAACAGCAATAGAACCTAATGAAAATTCGTTGTTTTTTGTAGACAGTTTTAAAAACTCAAATAATATTAGGTATAAATAAATATATTCTACATTGATTTATTATACCTTTGAGGCGACGTTTATAATACTCTTTCGAGTTAAAAAATCATTTCAAAGTAAATCAAAGTATAATTAAAAAAAGGGATTTTAGTTTATTTTAAATAAAAAATTATCTTATCGCTGTAGAAGTCGACATCTGTTGATATAAATGTATTTCAAAGCAAAGTTTTTAGTCGTTTCTGAATGGTCTCTCCTTTGTATAATATTACTCACAGCATGTATTTATAAAAAGTGTTTTTTTATAAAATAATGAAGTCTTTGCCGGTCAACAATAAAACGCTATCACAAAACTAGAGACGCTGCCTTGTTTAAATGAAAAGAAATCTTTTTTGATATTTTTCAGTTCTATCTGGGTTCTCTTTGAATCGGTCAGTTTTAGTACCTATGTGTATTTAAGATGTATGGAGATGACTGTCAAAGCGTAAGCTCTTATTCAGAATATTTTAAGTTTGTTCAAATTTTTCAAGAACACAGTACTGGATTTAATCCCCGGGGGAACAAGAAATATATAAATCGAGATAGATTTAAAAAGGAGTTAAACAAAATTCAGAATTCTATTATAAATGTTAATAATTCGGATGAATGTCAAATACATATTAAAAGAATATCACTTCAGCATCGACAAAGACGATATCTGGACTGGTTTATGGGAATGACAAATTTTCAACCACAGATAGCGGTAATCAAAATACAACTCAGATAATGGAAAAAAATATTCAAAGATAATTTTTTTTAAATAGAGATGCGAATACGAAATACGTGTCACATGAATATTCTTACTATTTTCAAACTAAGCTAAACGCTAGTGCTATTAAAATAGGACTAACTTGCTGGTCCGGAGTGAGATTCGAACCCGTGACCTTTGGATCGCGAGGTGAGTGTCCTAACCACAAGACCAATAAGCTACTCTTGTATGTTCTTAATATATAAACAAGTCCAAAAATTTGATATACATACGTCTATCTATCTTAAGTGGAATTGATAAACGTTACATTACGTAAAATGTTCAAAATGAAAACACAAATCACTTTGTTTTCACCACTTTATTAGATTCTACAATCTACATGTTTCGAGAACAATGTTCTCTGCTACAGGGTTGTTAACTATTGTTAGTTTCATGTTTCTCTAAACATGAAGATTGTATAATCTAATAAAGTGGTGAAAACAAAATGATTTGTGTTTTATTTTAATAAAAATATCACCACAAAGTTCAAACCTTCACTCAGAAGAAAATATATTCTTCGAACAAGTAAAATGATCACTTAAGTCGGCCGTACGATAGGTCATAAGCCCTATAAACACCCAAAAAAATAGACTTTCATACCTTCTTTCCCATATAAAAAATAGCTTTGTCTCTATGAAACATATATAATATATGTTGATTAATGTTCGGTATTAAACCATTTTCGAACGTATAAAAATATCGGTATGAAAAATAGTTCACCTAAAATTAATCATAACAATTATTTGATCGAATTGGATAAAAAATGATGCGAATCATATTCAAGAATCTATTTTGAAAAACAGCCCCTTTTTGTAAAATGGGATTGCTGAGATTTAAGTCTCCGAGGATACACAAATTGTTTTCTTGCGTCCTTGGATTTCTCGCATTTGCATGGTTTTCTCATTGTATACATAATATTCTCATAACATTTTTTCTATACAAACAATGAATAATGGCTTATCCAGTGTACGCTTACTGAACTACTATTGTTCCTTTTATTGCTCCAATTTGGAAGGACTTACAATTTATGAGTCGCTTCTTAATACCAATCACTTTTAGTCTCCGGGGAATTGAACGTTTTCTATAAACTTGACTTAGCGAAGGCGTAGGGTAAGATTGATAACTCAGAAACCGTAGGGAGAGGATTCAATGGACAGCATAGAACACTTTAGTATTGGCAAGTTTTTCAATAAAACATCGGTTTAACAGAATATTTTTGAGTTTGTTCAAATCTTTCAGAACGGTAGTGCTGGATTTCTTGTCACAGAGACATCATTAATCAATTAATGTATATTATGGATGTCTCACAGAGACGAAACTGTATTTTATTATTATTATTTTTTTTTTTTTATTTATTTATCTTCATCTTGTTACATGACAGGAGATGGAGCCGCTCATCTCACTAGGGAGAACCTGTGCCGAGATGAGCACCTGAACAATATAGTTAGAACAAAAAATAATAAAGATATACAACAAAATACTATATAACTATAAAATTAATTAATTAATTAATTGAGTATATAAATATAAAATGTGGATAATAAGAACAGAATATACTGTAAAATACAAAAGCAATAGTGAAAGTAGAGTAATATATATAAAAATCATATGCATGGATAGTAATGGCTTAATAATAATAATAATAATAAAATACAGTTTCGTCTCTGTGAGACATCCATAATTTACATTAATTGATTAATGATGTCTCTGTGACAAGAAATCCAGTACTACCGTTCTGAAAGATTTGAACAAACTCAAAAATATTCTGAATGAAAAATACTGGTAAAAGAAGGGAATTTAATAAAAATTTAAATAATAAATATTTCTGACGTATCCTAGTGTAATGTTAGTAATTCGGAAAGAATTTCGTTACACAGAAAAAAGTATATTGCTTCATAAATTCCGTAAAATCAATTGTGGGAGTCTCATTGACCGACATTAACGATATCAAAAATAATTAGTGACATCTGTGGGGATTTAGGGGGAAGGAAAATGGCTGTCACAGGCCGGTATAATAGGTTGTTACAACACGTACGTGATGTGTGTCATATAATCCAAATACATACAACTTTCAAAAATTAGTAAGACATGGTATATTCTAACATGGTGGAAATGGCGAACGTTACATATGTGTAAAGTGATCACTTAAGCCTATCATACGATCGGTCGTAAGTCCGACATACACCATAAATGACTTCTATACCTACTTTCCCATAATAATAATAAAATACAGTTTCGTCTTTCTGAGACATCCATAATACATTAATTGATTATCGGGTTAACTTTTATAAAATTTAATAATACACTTCCTAATTACCACATATGACTACTACGGCTCATTATTGTTATATATTTTATTTATTTATTAAACATAATTTTATGGTGGTTTTAAATACCAATATAGTTTTTGTGTATATTATAATATTATAATATATTTTGCATGTAGCGCAAGAAATCATTAAGTGACATTTTTGGTAAAACCAAGTTAGAAGTCATTATGGGTTATTTTTTATGTAAACTATGAGAGCAAGAAGTTGTCAAAACATTTTTTGCCATGGAACAGTTGTTTTATGGATGAAATAGTCATTAATTTAATACAAATATATTTTTTTTAAAAAATCATCAGATTACTTAATGACATTTTATTTTCTTTTCGGCATACTAGCGTACATATTGCACACTTTATCACTAAAAGTCAATAACTGGTTTTAGTGATTTCTGTAACAAATTCCATATGACAGGCGCTTTACATAATTATTGCAGATTTAAGACATA
>JADDOH010012241.1:0-59287 GCA_016648135.1 Agrypnia vestita
TCCCCAGAAGCCGTTCTATCACCGGAATATTCACATGAATGTTAAATTCTTGAAATTTAACTGTAGTCTAGTAAACATCTTTCCATCTTTCCAGTGCTGCCCGACCAAATTTCTGTATTTAATACGACACCGGTCCGATCATGATGTGCGTCCCACGCCATCTATACTGAGTTTCAAAATATAATTTATTTTTCTGAATCTGTTTCATACATTTTCATAGTCTGTAAAATGAGAAATTACCCTATTATCACACCTAATATCTTGAGAAAAATTACCTGCACGAGTTGTTGCAGAAGAACTCGACAAATTCGCTACTGTGTTTGTACGTGTAGTGGTTGCACTTGTGTGGTATTAAAACACAACCTCATTTTAATTAAGTGTTGTCAGGACGTCAGGCAGTTTATTCATGGTGCGTATTATACAGGTTTCTACCTGTATAATACGCAAGCTTCTGCTAATAATGGACAGGCAGCTTAAGCTGATAGGCCCATATCACTGTCTCTCATTTGAATATCCAGCCTATTCTTAAATTGGTTGACACTGGCTGCAGACACAACGCCCTCAGGCAAACTGTTCCACATATTGACCACTCTATTGCTTAATGCTTGCTTTCTTGGGTTACATGAGAACCGAGACTTGTTCAACTTTAGGTGACGTCCTCGAAGGCCCACATTAGTGTTAAATGCAAACATATCTGTCATATTAGGAATATTGTAGTAGCCCGATAGAATCTTGAATGTCTCGATGAGGTCACCTCTTGCTCGTCGCTCCTGAAGAGTGGGCAGTTTCAATACTCTCAGCCTTTCCGCATATTCCAGGTTTTTAAGACCCAAAGGCAATTTTGTGGCTCGTCTCTGAACATTTTCCAGTAAAACTATATCTTTAACAAAATATGGATTCCAGATCTGAGAGGCATATTCGAGGAGAGGCCTCACATACGTCTTATAAATAGTTGTGAATAGTGGTACTGTCAGATGTTGGAATGATCTTCTCACTAAATACAAAATAGAGTTAGCCTTCTTAACCGCACTCACTATGTGCTCACACCATTTAAAGTCCTTGGAAAATAATAATTATTATTTTCAGTTCACCATCTAAGTAATATTAAAAAGTCAGTTATATTCTCATTATTTAAATCGTTTAATATTTAGGTACCTTAGGTTAAGTCCAATTTGCCTTTCACGAAAAAGTTGTATTATTAATGGTGGTTACGATTTTCCATACATTTACTTACCGGATGAAAAATGTGAAAATGTACACCGAAAATGATTAAAAATGTGTGGAAAATTTTACTGAACATATTCAAATCATAAAAAAAATAGCTCTTCCAATATTTTTAATGTGCGAAACTTTTTGGATGTGTCAAAAGAGTATTAAAACAGTATGTTGGTGAGGTTAAATTAAGTTTTGTTTCGTAATTTTTAACTTCTTTTTCGGGAAATCACATTAAGCTAAAAATATATTATAATATAAAAAAAATAGATCATTTTTTGGAGACAAAAAATAAACTTTTTATATGGGAAAACATAGAAAGCGAGAAAATATGAAGGGCTGCTTGCATTAACCTGATTTATAGCACTCTTTTGTTAAAAGCATCGATTTTTACATTTTCCACCAATCAAACCCCTTTTCGTAAAAAACTGTATTTTTTATGAAAGTGTACTGTAGTCAATATCAGGGTTCGAGGATATATAACCGCGAATATATATCACAATATTTATGGCTTGATTTTTACTTTTGATATATATCCAAAAGAACTTTCTGCGTTCGTTAATAGATAGTGCTAGTTGTATTTAAAAAAGTACTACAGTAATTTTTTGGTTTAATTTTTTTCATATAATCGGTTTTTTATTTCACACAAAGAAACAAACACTCATAACACTACATTAGGAAGAGCAACTTTTATAAATTATATATAATAATTTCATATATTAGCTTTTTTCAGTATGCAATTCATTTATTAAATAAATAATAATTCATATACAAAATAAAAAAATAAACTTCCTAATTATTTCAAGTTTGTATCAATCGACGTGTGCAAAAAAAGGAGAAAAAGAAGTTTGGATATATATCCAATTTTTGATATACATCGGATATATATCAAAAAATCCGATTACTTAATTTTTATAAAAATCAGATTTTTTCTGATTTTTATAAAAAAATTTGTTCATCCACAAACACCAAAGTGTCATTAAAAGCTTAAAGATCCACTACAGAAAGAAGACATTGATGGAATTCATTGAGTCAGATGGTAAAGTCTCTATTACCACGCTGGAAGCAGTACGTCTTTTATAAGCTGTTCATAAAGCCACGGAAGAGGCGACAGCAGCAACTATCCATCATACTTTTCACCACGCAGAGCTGCAATCTCCGACTGCTGCACGGAACTAGAATGTGAACCACCACAGGATCTGCTGAGTGGATTCAGCAGTTAAATACCAGTCACCTTCACTCCCAAAGAGCTACAGAACTTCGCTGCAGTGGATGAGGATGAGGAAATCTTGAAAACCGTCAAGGGAGAGCTGAATCATGAAGACGAGGAGAAAAAATAGAGAAGCCTGAACCACCCAGTATCAACCAAGCTTTGGATGTAGCCAAATTAAGTGGAAAAAAAATTGTAATTCATGCAGATGACTCCAGGTCAGTGAAGAAGTCTCCAAATATAAAGGATAAGCTACCATTCCATTGTAAATAGACATCAAAATAATCACCTCAGGTTTGAAGGTTCCCACACTCGCCACTATGTGTGGTCCATTATCGCTACTAGGATTATTGACGGAATTCGCAGCAAACGGCTTAGGTTGGTTCACTTATTCATAGTGGCCTTGCATTCTCCTGTGAGCCCGTAATGCTGTGCCCTGGAAATACGGAATCTTTCGTACAATAAGTGCGCAGACAAGTTATATTTTTAAGGAATGATTTACAAAAAATACATTGAATCAATATAAAAAATCCTGTAACAAAGATAATAAAATAAACTGGGCATCATGATAAATGAGAAATTTCATCAGAAACCACATATATAAAAAATATGTAATAAACTAAGGTCAATACTATCATATATATTTATATCATTAAAAATATTATTCCTTTTGAAACATTGAACACAATGTATGTAGCCATGATAGAACCAATAATTCTATACGGTATTTTGGTATGGGGAAATACATTTCAAACAAGCATAAAACAAATACTTAACCTACAAAAGAAAATAATTAAATGCATCTTATCTAATAGTACAGTAAAGTATATAAAAAATAAAGGTAAAGATATTTTATCAGAAATAAAGTTAATGAATATTAATAAGTTATTTAAATACAGGCCTTTACTGAGTAACTACTATAATAATGATGATCATAAAACACTTGTAATGAATATGTATAATACGAGACAAATGTCACTTGGAAAATATATTGTACCGAGATGCAACAATTATTATGGAGAAAGAACATTACAAGTGAAAATACCAACGGTTTTCAACGGTATGTCCTTCGACTTGTTTGGGTTGGATTCATATGCGAAGGTAAAAGTGGCATGCAGGGAGTTTATTATGAATAATGAACTGTCTGCATCCTAACTATTTTTATATAATTTTATAAATTCTCTCTGCATCTTAACTATTTTTATATAATTTTATAAATTCTTATGTAAGCCAGCACCGTTATTGTAAGGTATATTCATTAGTACTAGAAGAAACCTGCTGATAACTGACTCATAGTTATCAGGATCTTTTTAATTGTAAAATATGTAATGAATAATAAATTTTAAAAAATAATAAAATTAATAAAATAAAAAATAAAATAATACAAAGCTCAAGCTTACAAGAAATTAAAATATTATATATCATACAATAAAAATGTTTATATACAAACGTACGCTAGTCAATAAAAAAAATTCAAATGCAAACCGCAATATCGCTTTGTCGTGATATTTTTCAAAATCATGTCGATTTTTGACAGCTCGCAGAGCACTCAGCACAGGGAGGAGGGATGGCTCGCTGCGTTCGAAGCCGTCAGCGCGGGGTTATTGTGGCCAATAAATATGTATTTTTTCTATGGGTAGATACTACTGTCAAAAATCATAGTGATTTTGAAAATATCACGACATCCTTCATGTTTTCGCCAAAATGCGAATTGAAATTTGTGATAAACAATAAAAAAAACTCCAAAGAGCTTGTGTTTAGAAATACACATAGCAAGAGTACACAAAATAAATGCAAATTTCGCAAAACAATTTGAAACAATATACGTTCAAAAATTTTCACATATAGTTAGCAAGAAAACAAGTAAGGCCGCAGAAGAATAAAGAATGTAATGGTAAGTAAGACGATGAATACTGTAAACACAAGAGCAATATGTATGACATTAAATTTAAACTAACATATTGACAAAAATTCAGACCGAACTAACAATACGTCATTAGGAATGATGAATCCAGAAACAATACGATATTCATAAGAAGTTGTTAAATCATATTTATTAACCGTTTTAGTGCTACGCAGGGCAAAAGCGCTGCGATTGTTTGTAACGAAAATTGCGGTGCGGCACAAAAGCGCTGCGAATTTTAGTGTGTTTTTGGTGCTCCGTGGGAGTGGACGCATTCTAACCTCGCGCTTAATTTGTAAAAAGAGTGCATTCTTGTACATTTAAAAATAACTTTTTACCATTTTTTTTATATTATTTAAAAAAAATAACCATGTCACGTGAAATGAAAGCCTTTATTGCCGTCTTACTCGAAATAGGGATAGCGAAAAGGCCAACACAATAAGTAGTTATTGGATAAAAAATTCCCGACACATACCATGGTTTAGGACAATGTTTTCGAGGGATAGGTTCCAACTGATTTTGAAGTTTTTTCACTTGGTTGATAATAGGTTATTATTTGAACCAGACCATTCGGATTATGACCCATGTGGCAGGTTTGATGTGCTTGTCAAACATGCAAATACTGTATTTCAGCGGCAAATCAACAATTGTTCATCGACGAGTCGTTAGTTGGTAGGTACTCACTGCCATTCTGCCATAAAACAATACATCCCAAACAAAAAACACCATAAATGGGGGATGCCGAAAAGGAGTGGATGAATCATAAAAATAGCGTGTCAACACAATCATCTTCATCAATCAAAAAATTTGCCTGGAAAAATTACCGGGACGTAACTTACGTCTGTGCGCGGTGTGTAGCAACAGAGGGAGTGGAATAAAGCGATCCCGCCTTATTTGCGTTCGGGCCTGCACGCTATTTGTGCGGTGAAACATAATTGTTGAGCTATTTTTTTTTTAAAATTATTTCAATACAATAACATTCATATTTTATGTTTATTTTTTCATATTCATCTCAATAAACATTTTTCCTTTATAATGCAAAAAGAATTTATAAAATTGATTGATATTTGTCTAAATTAGAGTGTTTTATTTGACACCATTATTTTTTCCTCTAAATTAATCAATATGTATATAGCGATTTTCATTTATTTTTGCAAAAATTGCTTAGCACTAAAACAGTTAATATCACTTGAAGATTTTTTCAAATTATCGGATATTCCTATTTTAAGTCAGTTTATAGATTCAAGATTGCAAAATTTATCACACATTGTAAATGTGCAAGATTGGAGATGAATCATCGTACCTGAATGAATCGGTCTCCGCAGACGCCACAAACATATGGTTTGTCCCCAGTATGCCTTCTAACGTGAAGGGTCAGATCATTACATTGGGTAAATGCTCGGTCACATAACCTACATTTATACGGTCTCTGTCCTGTGTGAATGCGCATATGCCTCGCCAGCTTACCGGAACGGGAAAATCCTAAAGCAGCACATGACAAACAATTTAGAATAATTATCAAATATAATACTGACAGCTTTTAATTATTTATTGTGTTGCAAACATGCATACGTTATAGAATGCGACCACTATAAATTGGCGTGCGAGGGAGGGCGTCCCTGTCGCGTAACAGAAGTTGCCAGGGTGTAAATTTATTACACAATACATAATTCCGGTGACCGGTGTCGCAGCCTTTAACAGAAATTTGGTCGGGCAGCACTAAAGAAACCAAGCCATAATGGCGGCCGTTCTATCTGTCAAACTGTCAGACGGTAATATCGGTCCATTATTTGCTTTTTCAGCTTCGCAAAACTTTAATACTTCATTGGCAATTGTTCTCGCACCACCCCGGACTGTTCAGGATGTTTTGGACATAATAATTCAATATATATAGGTAATCAAGATGTCACAGCTCCCGAGCAAATACAAAATTGTACTGAATGACAGGGCGAGGGGTTACCGCCGGGTGCAGGCGGGGCGGGTTTTAGTTCCAAAGTCGCCGCACGCCAAGTTATTGTGGTCAAATCATAGTATGTATACAGCTGAAAGTAAAACTGAAAACTGTAAGGCTTGAATTCCGAGTCAATACTTGGATGATTTAGAGGTTAAGGTACACCTTAAAAGTGTTATTTTGTACCGAAAAGTACGCTTGAATTCGGGCTTAAGCCTACAAAACCAAACATGTTTTTTGAAGAATATAATTAGTAGACAAATTACCTTTTCCACAGATAGTACAGAGACATGTTTTTTCCCCTGTATGAGTTCTTCTATGACACCGGAGATCTAATAAGCGGGGAAACCCTTAAATTAAAATAAATAATAATATATAGTTTAAATGAAAATGCCCTTTATTAGAAATCAACCATAGAAATGTTTCTTGTCAGAACATAATTCCCTAAATTTCTGTACGGATCTGAGACACGGACACTGCGGCAACAAAAGCCCGGGGAGATAAATGCTTTAGAGAAGTGGTGCAGGTGGGTGTGATTTTTTAGTATGACCAGCGAAGTTTCCTCGAAGCTGGTAAAAAAAAACTAGGTAAAAAACAATGATTAAGAATATGTGATAAATAAATATTTCAGTGAATAATAAATATTTCAAAGATTTAAATTATGATATGTAATGCATAAAATGGGAGGGGTGGGAAGAGGAAGGGAATGGGATTCAATTAAAGAAGTATCAAATTTATTTCAATAATCATAAATGAGATTACAGAGTTTCATTTTAAATAAAAGCAAATTGTCAGTAAAAATGTCTAGATTATTTGTAGAATTTAACAGATTGTATTCTGAGGTGGAACGAGTAACAAAGCAGTTTTTTAAGTAGTTAGTCCTACCAAAGTTTGGATAAAATAAAATATTTGAACGCGTTGAGTATATAGGACAACTTAAACCTATTTGCTCTAATAAATAGGGTGAGTCAACCAAGTTATTCAAGATTTTATAAAGATAACACAGATCTTGTATGCATCTTCGATATGATAGAGGAGGGATTTTATGGTAACACTCGCTTTCTGTGTATGAGTTGAATTCTAAACGGGAACGGAAATTTAAAATATTGATAAATTTGTGTTGGATATTTTCAAGTCGTTCACTGTATGTAGAATAATCAGTGTTCCAGACTACTGATCCAAACTCCAGTTGACTGCGTACAAATGAAAAATATAAAGTGATTAATGTATACGGTGATTGAAATGGGTTTGTCGTTCTGGCAATGAAACCAATGAGTCGACATGTTTTAGCAATTACCGATTCCGTATGTGGGATGAATGTTAATTAAGGCCACGTTCACATGGACCGCGCGGTCCCGCGCGGTACCGCGCGGTGAGAGCGTTCACATGACAGCGTTGTGCGCGAGCCAGTCCGGCGTCAACATTGTTAGAGAATGGATGTGGAGGAGGCAATTTGCTTACGGATTTTATACCGAAAACTGAAACATTGCAGAAGAAGACAAAGAAGATACTGGGTGCATCCTATTTTAAGTCAAAGACTTTCTTCAAGCCTATTTTTTACTTTATATCCCGACCTGAGACTACACGAAGAGAATTTTTTTAACTAATTCAGGATGTCGGTTACATCCTTCGATTTTTTATATGATTGCGTTGAAAACGATTTAAAACATAGTGATCACGCTATAAGGTATTGCATCAAGGTATCACCAAGATCATATTTTTATTATTTTATTCGAATAGTCCTTCGAACTAAGATTCCAAATGGCATCTCTTTTTTTAATTTCATCGATAAGCAAATCGATAGATACGTCTTCGCTACTCATTTTCTTCGATCTATGCGTCTGTCCGCCTCAAACCGCGCGGATCAACTGAACGGGTCGATACAGGCTTGTAGGATCTTGATCCGCGCGGCACCGCGCGGTACCGCGCGGGTCAAGATCTTGCGCGCGGGTAGGAGCGGTGCCGCGCGGTGCCGCGCGGTACCGCGCGTTAATGTAGACGATAAACTCTATTTATTAAGATCTTGTACCGCGCGGTGAGTAGTTCCGCGCGGTACCGCGCGGTCATGTGAACGTAGCCTTAGAATCTAAGATGACACAGAGATCCCTCACCTGAGTGCAGATGTTGAGTTGCTTATTGTTGAGATGATAATTATAGGATAAATTTTTCCTTTTTTTAGAGAATGAAATGATATGACATTTATCGATATTTGGGAAAAGTTGGTTATTTTTGCAGTACTTTTAATTTTATAAGAAATATATTTAAGCAATGTCTATCTTCCACCAGACAAATGCGCATACTAAAATATGTACGGATGCAATGTGCGGAGAAGTTGGTGGCACAAGGCAGAATCGAGAGAATTCCCCCAGGCAGAAGCTAACCAATTAGACGGATGGATTTGTTCAAGTCTGCAACCAATGGCTCACTTCCTAAAATTGGGGAATCCTGTGTAAGCTTCCCTCAATTAGCTGTCTTGAAGTGGCGTGCAGCGGGTATAATCTTAGGTTATGCTGTGACCGACTGTATATCTATATTAAAAATATATATATATACGCATATACCTATAAGGGTACATACATTTAAAAAAAAAATTAACTGTATATAATGAACTATTTTGAGTAGCTTCAATCCACAAAAATAACCGCACTATAAAATAAGTATTTAAAACAATATTTTCTTTTCTTTCTTGCTTTCTTCGACCTTGCATGCGAAGATGTATGAATGTGGATGAGGCGAGAGTTGTATGTCAGGACAGAAGAGTGTGGCGCTCTATCCTCTCTGCCTACCCCCACGGGGAAACGGCGTGATGGTAAGTAAGTAAGTAAACAATATTTCCTAAATAAATAAATATTTTATATAGGTATAGCTAATACGGCAAAAAAATTCAATATATTTCGAAGACGATTTATATATAATTAAATCGGGAACAATACTTATTTTCTTTTCACAAAAATAAATCAAACATTTTATAGTATAATTATGATGTTATGATATGACAGATGGTAGTTACCACAAAATAAAGACCATAAAGTATTTACATTCACCATAGAAAAGACAAATAGAATTTACACCGAAAGTTTTGGGTCGAATTTGTAAAAAATAACATTTCTCCAATGACGTGCGCGTAGTTCTCGCCTGGCATAGGACCTTTCGAAGAAGCACGCTAAATTTACTTGTCTATTACACAAAACTCGCAGCATTAAAAATACATAGTTCAGTATGAGTTTTTTTCCGACTTGACTATATCTATGGAACAAATTTGTTGGGCGAGATAAATGATGAATTGACATGAAGTTAGGCACAGAAAAGTCAGAATTAAAATTTCTAGCCGTAGGACGAATTATGGCTAGAATTTTAAATAAACTTTTTATTAAGATAAGGATTATTTAATTAATATTTGTTTCCCAGAATCTTTACTAATGCACAGCTTTTTTGCTTGTACGCGCTGCACGCCACTGCTGTCTTGATATATGCCAATAGTTTTATTTTGTACTAATTACTTGTACTTGGTCGCGTTTCAAATTGTTTTTCACTTTCTTAAGTTCCCCTTTAGTTTGACTCTTTTCGGTGTGTGTTTGCGTTGATAAAATTTTTAATTTTCTTTTGAAGAAGTCAATACTGACTTATCTTATTATTTCACGTATTTATGAACGTTTGTACTTCTAATGACTCTGTTTTTGTGTTGGTCTGATTCGAAAGTTAAAATCGAGTAAAGATCGAAGAAGCCTTCGATAAATTCAAAGATGACCATAAACATTTTTGATTATGGCCATCCAAACATGACAAATTGTAAAAAAAAATTGTTTTTCGCAAGTGAGAACAGCAAATACGTCAATATCAGGATCTTTAATATTCGAAATGGCGCATACTTAAGCATGATAAATATTGCATTTTCAAAATTATTTCTTGAAATATTCTAAAATACATTTTTCAGGAATTTAACGGCTTTTTTTCTTAAGTTTCAAAATTTTTTCTCGAATATTGCAATTAAATTGCGATTATTTTTTCAAGTTTGTGTTTTCTGGGGTATTATGCCGTGTTGTTACGACCTTTCGGGCCGACGTTTCGGATCCCATTGCAGGGTCCATCATCAGGACTGATGTGTTGTTGTGAGTGTTGGTGTTGTGGTTAAGTATCAGCATATTGCAATACCGTGTTGAAAGCAGGGTAACAAAAAGCAGAGAACTTTTTCAGTGTTGTGTTAAGTATTGGCTCGCAATACCGTGCCGAAAGTCTTGGTGTTTAAGTGGCAATACCGAGTCATGGGTTGTACTGTGTTGTGTGTATGTTTCATCTGTTGTGTGATCACTATCTCTGCGGAGTCTGCGACGAGATTAACTTTGAAGCGCCGGATACTAAGATGTTTTTAATTTGAAACCATCATCTCTATTAATACTTATCGGGTGCTTGTAGATTTCTAGTGCTTCCTTGATAAGACGCTTATGGTGACTCTCAGGCTTTCCAAGGATTTTCGGTTCGAATGCAAAATAATGACCGAGTTTGCATGCCCGTTTGTGCTCGTTGACCCTTTTGGAAATTGTACGCACCGTTTGTCCCACGTTTACTTTATCGCAGTCTTGACAATCATGTCCTATACACTGTTTCTAAGCGATCTCGATCCTTCGCTGATCTCAACAAGTCTTGTTGAGATCAGCGAAGCATCCCCGCATAATTGAAAATGTATTCTTTATGTCAATTGAATTTCGAATCAACGAGGTTCTTACCTTTTTCACAGAAATCGCATTTGTAGGGTTTCTCGCCAGTGTGTCCGCGCATGTGTACTATCAGATTGGAGGAATTGTAGAATGACCGCCCGCAATACACACACAAGCAGTTGGAGCCCAGCTGTTCCTTGTTAGGCTCGTGGACTCGTGTGTGAGACCTCAATAAATTTTAAGATCATTATTCTGACATTACACATTAAATTTATTTACACGTTTCATGTTACATAAGTATTCATACCTCAAATTATCTTTTCGATTGAACATCTTTAGGCATATTGGACATTCGAATTTCTTTCCATTTGGCATGTGCATTTTGGAATGTTTATCTAAATGTTCTTGCCTGTAAAATTAAATTGACAAATAATAATCATATAATTGTAAAAATAATTAGACAATATTAACTGGTCGTATGCCGCCCGTGCATAATGAGGAATGTACGCTCTCTGCTGCGCAATTTCGCACACGATCGCTGTTTTTTAGACACTTTTTTTGATGGCTACATTCATGTAAAAATCAACAATAATCGCTAAGAAGTTGCAGTTTCTGGTTTCTCAATATACATACTTCAATAATTACTTATACAATAAAACCTCGTTAATTTGAGATTTAAAAAAAAGACATTTGAAATTCAAGATTCAAAAAACTTTAAAAAACACAAAAAAATGCAAAATACGACTGTATTTTTGCATAATTCAAGAAATTATTTTGAAAATGCAATATTTATTATGCTAATACGAACACTGCGACATTTATATTACTAAAGAACCCGAAATTTATGTATTTGTTGTTTTCACTCGCGAAAAAATCGAAATATTTTTTTCAATTTCTCTAATTTAAAAAAAAAATCAAATTTTGTGAACTAAAATATATTGATTTATGCCGCAGGGGACTAAAAATTATTTAGAATTATTTCGTAAAACTCATGAAAAAAACATCAATTTTGTGAAAAACGTCTGCATTTTTGCATATTTCAAGAAATCATTTCGAAAACGCAATATTTATTATGCTAATAATAAGACCGCCCTGATGATGGACACTGCAAAGCGTTGGCCAGGGAGGTCACATATACATGGCAAAGTATCCCAGAAAACTATACACAGAAGATTCTGAACTGCCGTGAAAACCTAAGGACATTTTTAGCAGCTGTGCAGTTATAGAAAAAGAAACGGGATAAAATCTTCCTGTAATCAATGGACCCGATCACGTGACAGCAAATATATCAACACAACCTTTGGTGCCAATGAGTCCTGATCGGAGTGATTTACTGAACAAAATTTATTTCCGCCACAAGGGTACAAGTGGGACAAATATTTTTTTCCGTCCTTGAAACACAAGGAACAACTTTTATTTTTTTGTGATTGTACGATGACGGACTGATCGCCACCATCGCACGCGGGTCGGGTATTAGAAAGAAATAGTTTCCTTCCCAATCTCCGCCGATAATGATTGAATACCCTGACACCCGAGATACACTGGGCCAAAGCTATCTATAACTCAGTGTACTTGCAGCTTTCCTGGTACGTCGAGTGACAATTCAATCTGCAATTCTCCTGGCTTCGTCGAATCCGGAACAGTCAGTCTGTCTCTTCAGATAGGCTAATTTGAACCGATTCTTCGTCGGAATTGTATGCCACACGAAGAAGAATGTTGGTTCTCACAGAAAAGGACACCGACACGCTGAATCCTGGCTAGCGGTTGGCGCAGAACACGTCGGGTGCCAGACCCGACCAATCAAAATCATTGCGCGGCCCGCGCACGGTGGTCACGAAACAATTATAAATATGTACTTTTATTAAAGTCTCTTTGTGATATTTTTTATTTAGCTCTGCAATTTTGTATATATATTTTTAATGAAATAAACAAGTTTTGTGTCACTTTATGATCTAAAGCCATTCATATTATAAAATAAATAAATTTTAAAAATGCAAAACAAAAATTAAAAATTTTGAATGACTTTAAAATTTCAATTTATTATTATTGTTATTGAGAAAGAAATAAAGAAAAAAATGTATACTTGTAGAATCCTTTATTGCAATTGGGACAAATAAAAGTTTTTTCTTTCTTCTGGTACATTGGATCAATAAAATTAATGGGCACCGATTCTCCTTTATGATTTCTGAGAATATGTTTATTTAGAGTTATTTTATATGTATATTTAAGTCCACAAGTTCCGCACTGGAATGGTTTTGTGAGGTTTTCACACTGCATACATTTGTGTTTCATAAGTATCTCATTATTTGGAAAAACCTACAACAGTAAATAAAACCTATTAAAATCAATGACAAATTATAGAAAACTATGAGATGACAAAATCACAAATTACAAAATTATTATTTTTTAAATTTGTAAAAGGAATTCACTACCATAGTTCAAAAATAACATCTTCGTAGTACACTTACAAAGTTAATTAAAATGTATACTTGATTGAAATTTTTGGTTAAAATTAAAAACTATTGGACACAATATAGGTACTTTGTGTAAATCTTTTTTACCTTTGTGCATTTGTCACATTTGTAAGGAAAATCATAGTTGTGTGCCGACATATGCCGTGTAATATGATTAGTCCTGGTAAACGTTTGATCACACAATGAGCACTTATGCAGACGATATTTTCTTGTTTTCATATTTCCTCCTATCTTTGTTTTGGCCAATCAGAATCAATATATATACATATATAAAAAGAAACCCGTATTTCCCTACCCGCCAAGTTTTCTCCACAACCAGCCACAACCACCCACTGGTGGTTATGGTGGTGGATGGCTCATGGTGTCACATCAAAAATATGCGAGTTTGGTGGGGGTGGCTGTGCGTGGGTGACGAAAATGTGCTTTTGAGCAAATTGTTTTGTTATGGGAAGGCCGCGTATGCTTCAGATTGTTTCAAAATCGGCACGCCGACTGTGTCGGTGAGTCTAGAAGGTTCCAGAAAAACCTGCTCTAGAAAGTTCTGGAAGGAGAAGATTCTAGAAAATTCCCGAAAGTTCTATAAGGTTCTAAACTGAGTGGCGGAATGTGTCGGTGTGTCTAGAGGGTTCCTGTACATTCGAATTTCTTGAAAGTTCTGGAAGGATAATGTTCTAGAAGGTTCGCGAAAGTTCTATGACGATCCAAACAGTGTTCTAAAAATCTACGCGTGCGAAGCCGCGCGGAAACAGCTAGTAAATTAATAAAATTTTATATTTAAGTTAGTTATTCACCATAACTGAAGATGAGAGGGACTGCTCCTCTCGAAATTATAGTAGTAATAAATAACTCAAATATTGTGTGTAGTACAAAGTTTAAATAAAAAATTTATTTTATATTAAAATTTTGCTTAGTGACAGAATTTCCTTCATTAATTTGCATTTTTTTAATCCATTCATTGCTGACAAAATGCGCCGAATGAATGAATTTGAACTGATGGAGAGCGACAAATCGCCTTGTACTGAATCAAGAAACGACTTAAAACTGCAGTGCTCCACGAGTTTAAGTTTGGTTATAGCGGAAAAGGTAGGCCAATACACCTAGCACAGTGTGTGTGTGCCAATCATATTACAGTCAAAGTACGTCGCGTGGTGTCAGCAATGAACGCGTTTACGACTCTTTCATAAAAATCATGACACTTTAAAGGATTTAACATATGCAAAAAATCTTGTTCTAACTCTTCACATTTAAAAAGTATCCAATCAACCAGAAAATGTGATGGCGAATGAAGAGGAATATGATGACTATGTTAGCAAAACTTAACATTTCAGCACGTGCCTAAACAGATTTTAATTGTTATTTTAAATAAAACTTAAATTGCAATAGTACAAACAAAAATTTAATATAAATGAATAATTAGATGTCATGTTTAAATAATAAATGAAATCCCTGTTAATATGTCACTGAGTAGTTTAACTGCCATTCCCTTGAAAATTTATAAAATGTATAAACTTACCAATTTCTCTTCAGATTCATTTTCAGCATTACCCAGCCCATCATTAGATTCGCAATCTGGATTAACAGCTTTCAGTTTTGGTTCATTGATGAATCGTTCCAATTTCCCCTCTTTGATATCATCTATTATGATGTCTGGGAGGAAATCATCCGTAAGATCTTCACTTTTAATAGTTACTACCTGTAAAATTATTGGAAATAATTAAATATTTGATTAATTGTTAACTTTTAAAATTTTCTTTTTTTCTTTATTGTTTATACATTACAAGGAAATTAATTTAATATAAAACTAGACTTCATATTTTGCAAAGCAGAGTAGTCCAGTAATCAAAAAGCATTAAAAATTCATTTCAATTTCATAGTAGATTAACCTGATAATTCGAAAACTCCGGTAATTCAAATACGTATTTACGTACTTTACATATTTCGCGGTGCCTTGTAGGATCCATTTTATCTATACATATTATGTATTATGTTGTGATCCCTCAAATTGGGAAATCCTTGCATGCTTTCTTCTAGACATGCACTGATGGTTTTAGTTTGCATCAATTCCTCATACTTTATGAGTTTAAAATGGTTTTTCACTTATAAAATTCTCTTTTTTGTGTGTTTGTGTTGTTAAAATATATAATTTTCTTTGTAAGAAGTTATTACCGACTTATCTTAATATTTCATGTGTTTATGGATGACTGTATTTCTAATAACTGTGCTGCACGTTCGTCTAACGGGGAACTTCAGCAATAGAAATGTCGCAACCCTTGTATTAACATAAGTATTGCGTTTTTGAAATATGCAAAAATAGAGACGTTTTTCGTGGGTTTTATGATTTTTCACAATCGGATTTTTTTTTAGATTTTCTACAGTATTATTGTAAAAATTTTGTAAAACCAAATATTTTACCTTATCGTGATCTGCCAACAGAGCCATTTTACACTTTAAATCAGCACATGAGAGATATTCTAAAGAATTATGAGTTTGCATGAGTTTTTTTAAATAGTTCATTCTTGTAAAACTTTTATTACAAATTTTACATATTGACGGCTGATTTTCTAAAACAAATAACAAAATTACCAACAATTAAATCTCAATACTCAGAATGTGACAAGAGTAATGTTTCCAAACATCATTTAAAAAAAAAACGTGTTTTTGTAAAGAATTTTTGTTTTATTTAGGTATATAAATTATTTTGCTTACAAATTAATATTTTTTTAATTTTTTATTTATTCATAAAATCCTTGTACAATTTATTTTATACATGAATATGTGGGTCGTAATAGTGTGTATCATTTCATTTATGTTTTGTGGATTACTACTACTCAACTAGGCGAAGCCTGTGCTAGAGTAGCTAATTGTATACGTTTTATTTGTTATAGTTTGTCAACACTAATGTAGGACAAATTTGTAAGAAGTTATATAATTAATATATTGGTGGGCAGAAGAAAAAAAAAATATATATATATAATGTTCTGAAACAAAGTGTTTAGTATATGTAAAAATAGAGAAATATATATATATATATATACCAATACACTTGTTTTTTTTATGTAATACATCTTACACACACCTTGTTACTTTTGAAACAAAGTGGGTATCAACTTATGACAATTCAAGTTATAGGACCTGTACCGAATTAATTTTATCTACAGATGCTTCACATATGCAGACATTGTTCGCATGGTTGGCTTATTTTTTGTTTACCTATTGGAAATTATACATATAACTAACCTAACAAAACTGTAGGCACATAGTTTGAGGAAGCAGCAGTATTGGTATTAATATTAATAAGCAACGACAACTGCAAGGAACGCGCTTTACGATAATTTTAAGATCTGCTGAACATCTACTACTATTTACTGATCTACTAAATCTTATAAACGTCCGTTAGTTAAATTTCAGACCAAATAAACTGAAATTTGATACAAACGTCACTTTTTTCGTCTTATAACAATCCGTTAGTCAAATTTTACCGACGGCCGATACCGACAGTCGAACCACCAGTTTACCGTCTGTTAGTTGAAATTGACGGAAGTATGACAGATTGACGTATTATTTTTTTAAGTTTAGGTCTGCTGTCAATTTGCGTTCAATGCTGTTTGTTTAATATGTACATATATATGGTGCTGACTGTTGCTACATTTTCAAGGAAAAATGTTTTCACATAACGATGTCGAGCTATTTTTGCATTCAAGTTCGTCGGATAACGAACAAACTCAACGACAAAGAGTTTTCAATATACGAGTGGATTATTTTAATATTTTAGATGACGCAGATTTTATCTACCGTTTTCGCTTGTCGAAAAGGTCTGCTAAAGAGCTTCTAGAAGACATTGGGAACAATGTAAAAAGGCACACAAGTAGGAATCTGACATTATCACCAACTACAAAATTGCATGTTGCCTTGAGATTCTATGCTCTTGGATCAATATTATTAGCTGCTGCGACTTAGTTGGGGTTTTAAAGACTACTACCAGTGTAGTGTTGTGGGAAGTATCCCAAAAATCTGGTGCGAGTGAGAAATTTTAGATAGAAAAGAGATATAATTCGCCTTGACAGCTCTAAAATCATAGACAAGAGCAGTGCAATATTGCGATACTTACGGACGGTAAAAAAAGTTTTATAAGACGGGCGTTGGTAACATTTATAAACGAACAGCCAATTGTCAATTTACTAACGGAAATTTGGTCTTTCGTTTATAAGACCGGCCCTAACTGTTGCAGAGAATCGGATGCCCCACACCTCAACTCCCATTACCTATACTCAGGGCTACTTCATTTGTATCAATGGGGAAACAGAGTACTTCACCTCTATTTACTAAACCTCCATGATTACAACAATTGTTATAGAAAAATATAATTATTTACCTAAATGACTTTTAATGTGTTCTTCAAAAACTTCATATGAACTAAAGGATTTAGAGCAGATGTTACAGAAATTGTCACAATTTTTTTCATCTGATAATATTTCCATTCCTAAAGTGGCCTCCATCTTCACAACGGGAATCGCAGACAACAAACACATCAATGATTGACTTGGACTCGCTGTAAGTAGGAGGATTTTGATAATTTGTGTTATTAACCTCTACATCATTATCTTCAGTTTTTATTTTCATCTGTAAAATGTTGAAAATAAATTAAAATCATATAATTACACCATAATACATTCACTTATGATTACAATTACAATGAAAACTTTCATTTGCAAAAGTTTCATTATACAAGGAGAAATGAATGATATCTGATTTGGAAAGGACAATACAACGTAAAATAGACGGCATTAAATATATTATGCCTTTATATGCACTGTGGAGAGGTTGGAGGATGCCTGTGTTTTGCGCAGGGTCCTAAAGTGTAATTGTGCAAAATTGGTTTAGATTGATCGAAAGGTATGAAACTGTGGAGAGTTTATTATATATAAACAAGAATAAAAATTGGCCTAACAAATTTTGAGATATCATCTCTACCAGTCTGAAAAGAGGAATTTCGAGAAAAGGGAAAAGAATAATGATATTCGTATAAAAATTCACCTGCCATCATAGATTAAAATTGCTATAATTCAGCCAATTTTTTAAATTTTTGAATGGGTGATGACTCAAATTGTTCTTAGAACATCAATGTATGTTCGACACATAGTCCGCTGTGTCGAAGCTGACCCGGAAGAACCTGTCCATTGCAGAACTGTAAAAGTCTGACTGGCTAAAGTTTGTTCTGTAGTCAAAACATGGACCCCCGGAAGGAAAGAAAGAAAGATGCCCGATGCCTTCGACATGTTTTGGAATAGTATCCTGTGTTTACTGCAAATTGAGAATGTCTGTCCTTCAGCAACTCCATACTAAAGGCACTCCACATCATCCGGGAAAATAATTCTTTCGTAGAGTATGTTCCTATAAGAACAATGGGAATAATTAAAGACAGGGAGCAAGAGGTCGATCTCCGACAAAATGGACAGATCAAGTTCGAGACATGATTGGTAAAGAAAAAAAAGATGTTTTGAAAATATAACATTAATTGTAATTCATTAAACATAATTGTGTCAATGTATTAAAAAATGCAAAGGACTCCAACCCCATCGGTGTGAAGCTCGTAATCATTAAACGAGTCGTATATTTCCAGACACCGCTAACTCCAAATCAAATAAATTTACAGCTGGTCAAGTAATTTATATCTTAATGTGTGAGATATTATTAACTACAATATAAGTTTTTCTAGAAAGTTTGTTTACATTTATAACAAACTTTCTAGAAAAACTAACAGTGTAGGTAATAACATCTCACACAATAAGGCATAAATTACTTGACCTGCTGTAAATTGTTTTGATATGGAGTTAGCGGTGTCTGGAAATATACGACTCAAACCACAAAATGAAACTTACAGGTTTCGTTAAGTACCAGTACGCCTATCCTTGAGCAAAAACTTGAGATATTATAATTGAGAAATTCAACCAAAAAATAATTTTTTTTTACTTTGGTCCCAAAAAGGCAGGAAGCACAAAATATAAAATTGTACAGGGTTGATTAAACTCTTTTTTTAGGCCAGAAGACTGGGGCACAGTGGAAGTACGTCCCCCCGCGCATATATTTAAGACACATTTATAATCCAGTAAGAGTATTTTTTTTAAATAGAGATGCGAACATGGAATACGTGTCGCATCAATATTCTTACTATTCTCATTTTCTCAAACTAAGCCAAAAGCCTGTGCTATGAAAATAAGACTAACTTGCTGGTGTCCTGGAATGGTGCTCGAACTACCGACCACCAGATCACTAGGTGAGCGCCATGACCACTATACCAACAAGCTACTCATTTTACATATTTGTCTTGTGTAATGAAATCTCTTAAAACAAAACATATTTTTTTGCAATAAATATCATTTTTAATTTTTTTTAAATTTAATTCCAAACAGAGTAGCCTGTTGGTGTAGTGGTCACGACGCGCGCCTAGTGTCTGGTGGTGGTGGTTCAAGCCCCATTCGGTACACCAGAAAGTTAGTCCTATTTTCATTGCAAGTTTAGCTTAGTTTGAGAATAGTAAGAATATTGATGCAACATGTATTCCGTGTTCACATCTCTATTTTTTTTAAAAAGAAAACAGTTTCATCAAGTAAAAACTGGGCTGTGGGACAGAATATAGCTCCATATCTTCCAAAAAATATTGATTTGGAAACATATTAAAAGCAAAGACAGACAAAAAAATTCTCACAGTGAAAAAAGAAAAGCTGTAGGAAAGAATATAGCTCCATATCTTCCAAAAACATGTTGATTTGGAAACATATTAAAAGCAGACAGACAAAAAAATTCTCACAGTGAAAAAAGAAAAGCAAGCAATACAGCCATTTTTTTTTTGAACCCCTAAGTATAGTTTGAAAAGTAATGAATTGAAATCTTTCTGCTTTTGGTATGTTTACTAAATAAAATAAAATAAATTTACTAAATAAAATACGCTCAAGAGGAAAACATTTATAAATACCCACAGAGCATAGAAAATAGATTAAATTTTAGCTGAAATCCATGTACCTTTCTTCTCACTAAAATATTTATCCCGAAACTGTAAAACTATTTCAAACGATTTTCTAGCGCGAGATAACTATCGTGTACAATAATAAACAATTTAAACGCCATTATTATTTGTCGCCAAATCAATTGTAGGTAATTCATTAAAAATAACAATGTTACGGAAAATCCGCGTCAAATCGACTGCAAAACAACAAATCTTCAAATTTCGCTATAAGATTATACGATTCTGACAAGAAATGTATGTATAGCCCGTCCAACTTATCTGGAGAATAAAGGAGGGCGTCCCAATCGTTGTGGTACTGCCCATAGTCTAAAAATTATCTCGTTTGTAGGGAATTTTATGCAAATTCGTTTTTTCTTAAACAAGTTATAAAGCAGTATACGACACGATAAAAAACAAAAAATGTAAACTAACGTACAAATAAATTTATCAAAATATACATTCGTAAATTACACAACGTCACAAAATGGCGTTTTTCAAAATCAAAGAAAAATACTATTTTCAGGAAAAAAAAACAAACAATAATAATTCTTTTATGCCGGCGCCACATTACGCAGATCTTCCGCCGTGTTTTTTCCGTTGCGCCAAATCGGCAAAGCAAATAGATCGACCGATCATCCGCGTAGTGTGTTTAATAAGCGCATATTGTATGGAAAGAAATGTAGCGATGTTCCACGACAGAAGAGACGCGGCGGAAGATCCGCGCAGTGTGGCGCCGGTTTTATTCGGTGTCTCATACCTAATGATCATGACCACCATGTTTAACTCAGTAACACCTAAGGATATCAATCGCTTTAGGGCCGTTGTATCAACTTGGTTTATAGTGATCTTTCGTTCAAAGCATAGATATTTTGCATTTTCCACCGATCAAACTACTCGCTCTCGTAAAAATCTACGCTTTAAATGAACTATTGCTATAAAATAAGTTGATGCAACCAGTCTTTAATGTGCATAAATAAAAAAGTTTATTTTTGAAAAAAAGATGTTTATACAAATGAACTCGTTAATGAATTATGTAATAAAAAGTATAAATAATAAAAATTCTATGTAAAAAATTATCGATTAAAATATTTTCTAAAACTTTTCTCATCTTCCGGCTTCTAATTCAATTTTTCCACTTATCCTTGTTCTTTTTTTTCCGGGTGTAGATATTTTAATGCCCATTTCCACGGCCACTTTACCTTCTTTAACTATTTTGTAAATTGTCGATTCAGAAATACCTGAAGAAATTGTATAATAGTAAAATAAAAAACTAAGTATGGGAAAATCATTATAACTGCATGGCAGCACTAACCTGAAGTGGCGGCAAAAAGTCTATGAACAAAATCAAACGGTATAATTGGGGCTTTTAGACGTTGTTCCTCTTCAAAAAACGTGTGCATTTTCAAGATTATTTCCCGAACACTGCTTTTAATGGTTTTTGGCATGGTGACAATCTAAAATTTTCTTAAAAAACTATCGAAACAGTCGTGAACCCCTCTCTAAACAAAGTCTGTCAAAGGTCTGTCAGCTGTAGATAATCCAATATGGCGTCGTTAGTTCCAAATTTGGCCATTCTTCAGATAAGTTAGACGGACTATAGCAGTTAATAATATTATTTATTGAAATAAACTTACCAGTTAAGAGAAAAAATGAAATTCTGTATGAAAAAACGTGACTCTAATGCAGTTCTAATTATGATGCACACATTGCACACGAAAATTACTGTAGAATTTTTAATTAGCGCGCACAAGATTTGGTCTATATTCTGTGGATTCACAATAAACAAAACATATTCATAGAAAAGAAATATTTTGAATTTTGATAACCATAGAAAAGAGAAATAAAACTGAAAATCTGACTATAGTCCGTCCAACTTATCTGGAGAATAAAGGAGGGCGTCCCAATCGTTGTGGTACTGCCCATAGTCTAAAAATTATCTCATTTGTAGGGAATTTTATGCAAATTCGTTTTTTCTTAAACAAGTTATTACGCAGTATACGACACGATAAAAAACAAATAAATTTATCAAAATATACATTCGTAAAATACACAACGTCACAAAATGGCGTTTTTTCAAAATCAAAAAAAAATACAATTTTCAGGAAAAACATAAACGAAAAACAATAATAATTCTTTTAGGCCGACGCCACATTACATAGATCTTCCGCCGCGTCTTTTCCGTTGCGCCAAATCGGCAAAGCAAATCGACCGATCATCCGCGTAATGTGTTTAATAAGCGCATATTGTATGGAAAGAAATGTAGCGATGTTCCACGACAGAAGAGACACGGCGGAAGATCCGCGCAGTGTGGCGCCGGTTTTATTCGGTGTCTCATACCTAATGATCATGACCACCACGTTTAACTCAGTAACACCTAAGGATATCAATCGGTTTAGGGCCGTTGCATCAACTTGGTTTATAGTAATCTTTCGTTCTAGACATAGATATTTTGCATTTTCCACCGATCAAACAACTCGCTCTCGTAAAAATCTATGCTTTAAATGAACTATTGCTATAAAGTAAGTTGATGCAACCAGTCTTTAATGTGCATAAAAAAAGTTTATTTTTGAAAAAAGATGTTTATACAAATGAACTCGTTAATGAATTATGTAATAAAAAGTATAAATAATAAAAATTCTATTAAAAAAATTATCGAATAAAATATTTTCTAAAACTTTTCTCATCTTACGGCTTCTAAATCAATTTTTGCACTTATCCTTGTTCTTTTTTTTCCGGGTGTAGATATTTTAATGCCCATTTCCACGGCCGCTTTACCTTCTTTAACTATTTTGTAAATTGCCGATTCAGAAATACCTGAAGAAATTGTATAATAGTAAAATAAAAAACTAAGTATGGGAAAATCATTATAACTGCATGGCAGCACTAACCTGAAGTGGCGGCAATAAGTCTATGAACAAAATCAAACGGTATAATTGGGGCTTTTAGACGTTGTTCCTCTTCAAAAATCGTGTGCATTTTCAAGATTATTTCCCGAACACCGCTTTTAATGGTTTTCGGCATGGTGACAATCTAAAATTTTCTTAAAAAACTATCGAAACAGTCGTGAACCCCTGTGTAAACAAAGTCTGTCAAAGGTCTGTCAGCTGTTGATAATCCAATATGGCGTCGTTAGTTCCAAATTTGGCCATTCTTCAGATAAGTTAGACGGACTAGTCCGTCCAACTTATCTGGAGAATAAAGGAGGGCGTCCCAATCGTTGTGGTACTGCCCATAGTCTAAAAATTATCTCATTTGTAGGGAATTTTATGCAAATTCGTTTTTTCTTAAACAAGTTATTACGCAGTATACGACACGATAAAAAACAAAAAATGTAAACTAACGTACAAATAAATTTATCAAAATATACATTCGTAAAATACACAACGTCACAAATGGCGTTTTTTCAAAATCAAAAAAAAATACAATTTTCAGGAAAAAAAAACAAACAATAATAATTATTTTAGGCTGGCGCCACATTACGCAGATCTTCCGCCGCGTCTTTTCCGTTGCGCCAAATCGGCAAAGCAAATAGATCGACCGATCATCCGCGTAGTGTGTTTAATAAGCGCATATTGTATGGAAAGAAATGTGGCGATGTTCCACGACAGAAGAGACGCGGCGGAAGATCCGCGCAGTGTGGCGCCGGTTTTATTCGGTGTCTCATACCTAATGATCATGACCACCACGTTTAACTCAGTAACACCTAAGGATATCAATCGGTTTAGGGCCGTTGCATCAACTTGGTTTATAGTAATCTTTCGTTCTAGACATAGATATTTTGCATTTTCCACCGATCAAACAACTCGCTCTCGTAAAAATCTATGCTTTAAATGAACTATTGCTATAAAGTAAGTTGATGCAACCAGTCTTTAATGTGCATAAAAAAAGTTTATTTTTGAAAAAAGATGTTTATACAAATGAACTCGTTAATGAATTATGTAATAAAAAGTATAAATAATAAAAATTCTATGTAAAAAAATTATCGAATAAAATATTTTCTAAAACTTTTCTCATCCTACGGCTTCTAAATCAATTTTTCCACTTATCCATGTTCTTTTTTTTCCGGGTGTAGATATTTTAATGCCCATTTCCACGGCCGCTTTACCTTCTTTAACTATTTTGTAAATTGCCGATTCAGAAATACCTGAAGAAATTGTATAATAGTAAAATAAAAAACTAAGTATGGGAAAATCATTATAACTGCATGGCAGCACTAACCTGAAGTGGCGGCAATAAGTCTATGAACAAAATCAAACGGTATAATTGGGGCTTTTAGACGTTGTTCCTCTTCAAAAAACGTGTGCATTTTCAAGATTATTTCCCGAACACCGCTTTTAATGGTTTTTGGCATGGTGACAATCTAAAATTTTCTTAGAAAACTATCGAAACAGTCGTGAACCCCTCTGTAAACAAAGTCTGTCAAAGGTCTGTCAGCTGTAGATAATCCAATATGGCGTCGTTAGTTCCAAATTTGGCCATTCTTCAGATAAGTTAGACGGACTTTATAGTCCGTATAAATGAACAGTATGAAATGTAACAATGCAAAACAATATAAAATAAATTAACAATAAAAATTAACAATATATAAAAACGACGATTAGTACACAAGTAAACAGTAATAATTAGAAACCTTTAACAAATTAGTAGGTAATAGAGTAAAATAATGATAATTAAATCAATATACAAGATAAATAAGATAAGAAGATAAAATAAACCAAAAAATAAATATAAATGATAAAATCAAAACATATTTGAATATTATATACAAAAAAATCGTGTCACTACTCCAGGAAATTTGTCTGGATTCTAAGAAACCTACCTATATCTTATTGGGAGTAAGTTTTTTAAAACAATTACTGCCTCAGTTTTCCTTTTTCACAGGTAGGTACCTATATAAATAAAAATATAACTTTTGAATATTTATATTGCTGTGTTTGCTACCACATAGTGGATATTGCTGTCTTTGATATGATGTTTCAGTCTAAAATGGACATCAAATCTCACTCTAGTATGAAGCAGCAATTTTGACACGAGAAACCCTTGGAGGTTGGTTGGTTGAACTGGATACTGATGTCTTTGCTTTTAATAGTGATTTGATAACATGATTTTGGATGGGATAGAGTTGTGTTTCCTGAATTCTGAATGAAAATCCTGAATTCAGTACATTATAAATTAGCAATCCTCGGTGACTACATTCCAAATATTTATTTTTATTTTTTGGATATCTATTTCTCATTTTTCTTAATACTTACAATCATTTCTTCTTACAACTTAAACTTCTCTTTTTAATTTACACAAATCTGTAAATTGTACTTGAATATTTTTAACTGCAATGTATTTATTCTTCCTCTCACTACTTACAATCATTTTCTTCTCACTACTTTAACTTCTCTTTTATTACATTTATTATTAAGTTTGTGCAACTTTTTACAGTTATTCATCATCATCACTGTTGGCTCTACGACCCCCGATGTGTCTTGGTCTCCTCAAGAGTCTTCCTCGCCAGCTCTCTCCAGTTCCAGATCTGGCTATATCCTGGCCTTACAGATATGATTGAAATAATACTTCTTCGGGTCTCAAAGAATCACTCCCTTTATTTGTCTAAAGCAACGTAACAACAACAATAGCGACCGTGGAAATCTGACATGTGTCATTCCGTTGACACCCCTTTTATCTCTCGGCTGAGCCGAGGATGTCGACACCATTCATTGGTTATTGATGACGACATCAATTACAAATCAGTTAGGTACCGACTGAATGAGGACATTTTGTAACGACGAATTAAATGATAGAAAAATTAGTTAACATTCATTATACGGGTAACATTCATTATACGATTTGTTATTGACAGATAAATGTATCCAAATAAGAACGTGTAAAGAAGCTTTTTATATCAGGACAGAATTTTTTTGTTATATTTACGCCCGCTATATCTACATTTTCTCATTTGCTGTGAAAGTATTCACAAAAGAACAAGAATGTGCACTTTGCTAGTTTCCTGTTGACAGAAGTATTACTGTTCTAAATCCCTCTTAGACGATAAACATTGTATTGTACTATATTATATATAACTAGGCGCCGAATACTTCGTAAGTATATGGGTCTGGAAAAACTAACACATCTGTCTCTGTACACAAGTCTGTAGGAAGTATCAGAACCGCATCGGACCGGAAAGCTTAGCTGTTTTAAATTTATTTAACTTCGTCTTTATTATTTTTATGTAGTTATTATTCTTAAGATGCGTTAAGAGTGAAATTTTAGGATACAACAAATGCGCGTGTATCGCGAAATTTTCGCACCGTGAAGTCACGACTCACTAATCAAAGATGGCGCTTTTCCTAGTGACATTTTAGCAATAGGTAGCACTTTTTACTCCCTTTATATTAACTCGTGGCGTCTGCTTGCTTGCTTGATTGGAATCATTAGAACAGTTTGATTAGCAACGGCGGCCCGATAACGTCGCGGAATATTTTCTAAATTTGAATTACTCCGTCGGTATACATAATAGGTACTTCACTACGAATGTCGGAAATCTAAATTGACTGACAAATATTTTTAGAATTTAATCTTCAAAGCATGAAGTGTCTTATCAAAGCTCAAAACATCGAACATTTTAGAAATATATTAAATTACTGTAAGTTTAGTGTTATGTTATATGTTTTAATTCGTCTTTAATTGTTGTCATATTTTACAAAGAAAGGGAGTATAATAAAAACTTGGTTTTTATGGGTTACTTTTTTATAGAGTCGTTTTATGTCCGTTAAGACCGCGGATAGCTGGATAAAACTGAAGAAAAGATGGGGCTAAATCCATTGCATATAAAACGAAAATTAGTATTTCACTATATTATTGAATGTGCTAGTAACCAAATGAAAGATAATTTACGTTTGAAAAGTAAGTACTAAATAATATACTACACTTTTAAGTTTCGAAAAATGCACTGCATATTTTGACATTTCATAGGCAAGGTTAGGTTAGGTTATTAGGTTTGGTTAGGTTAGGTTATTAGGTTTGGTTTATTTAATTTGGATTACGATTATTTTAGTTAGATTAAATTAACAGGACATTAAATTATATAGTGAAATACTTATTTTCATTGTATGAACAACGGGACCATATTCTTGGATTATTCCGAAAACATCGCCGCGTCGCGACCCTGACATAAAGGATATCCTCTAGCGCTGTTCAGTTTATTTGAGCCCTAGAAACATTAATCCTTTGGGAGATTCCTAAATCCGGCGAGATCTTTGCGTGAGTCGACATTTTCATTCCAGAATAACCGTGGGTGCGACAAATAATAAAACAAATGTCGGACGGCAACGACATTTCATTTTTTCCTTGTTTCCTCAGACGGTCATTAGTCTCGCCGCCATATTGGAAAATGCTATTTTTAGCCGAAAGATGTCTCTGACTAACGCCGGGAAATGGCTGCCCCTGTAAAGCTGTCAAACTATTCCGTTTGCTTAGCGCTTTCACCTGTCCTTGGAACTCAAACGATCAACTTAATTAATGAGAAACTGAATAACAACCACATTTAAAAATGAATTACACGGCGACCCTTTCAAATGAAAACGGCGAAATTTATTCAGAAGCACTTCTCATTAAAAAATATAAATTTTAATGATTAACTCGAGATGATAATGTTTTATTTTTATTAATCTCGCAACTGAAATAATTTATTTGAAATTAAACCAAATTTTGAGATAATTATTTTTAGCCTCGTATTTCCTACTGAAAATGTTGGACATATAATTCATGGAGCGATATCCTACCACTAAAACATAATTATGTAGGTACATTCAAAGAAAAAATCATGGCATTTTTATAATTAGGTACCCTTTTATTAATTTCTTTTAATCGTATTTGATCAATGACAACATTTTTTCTGCGCTGTAGCTATTATCTATGCTTTAAATCTAACTTTGTTTTCTACTATCCTAGTACCTACCTAGTGTTTTTCCGATGAATTGGATTCACCAGTTTTGCCATCCAATTTAGAAGCGGGGTTGACTAAATTAAGTAGGTATATGTTATTGTATTCATTACCTAAAAAAAACAATAAATCGCCTTAAGGGTCAATTCTTACTGCCAATAATAAAATAACCTCTATGTTATTGCATAGTAGCAATCCGCCGCCGGTAACGGCGGCAGAAGTGGGCAGAAGTGGAAAATCTTTCGCTTCCTTGGTCCAACAAAGGCCCCGGGGATGGACAGACTGACTGGAACCATTGCCAAAAATGTATGGAGATATGCGCGTGATGAAGTTCTATATGTATTCAATACATCCCTATTCAATGGCATCTTTCCAATTGAATGGAAGAAAGGGATGCTTAGTATCATACCGAAAGGCAATGATAAACCCAGATCGGACCCAGGTGCGTATAGGCCGATCACGCTCCTTCCCGTTTTCGGGAAGGTGTTTGAAACGCTGATACGCAACAGGCTGGAGTCCGCTCTATCGCCTGCCTGCGATCGGCAGTTTGGATTTGTCCGAAGTATGTCCACAGTGCACGCCATCCAGTACGCCCAAAATTGGGTTAAGGACTGCACCGCTAAATATGCCATGGGGGTCTTTCTGGACATCTCCGGTGCATTTGATAATGCGTGGTGGGCGATGATCCTTACTAAGCTTAAGCTAAGACAGTGCCCGTTGTATCTGTACAATATCTTAAAGGACTACCTATCGGATAGAACCATCACTCTAACTTACGGGGGATTATCGACCACCAGAAAATCAAATATGGGCTGCCCACAGGGCTCGGTCCTTGGGCAGACACTGTGGGACGTTCTGTTCGACGATCTCCTGCTGTTGCCGTTGCCTGCCGGCTGCGTCATTGTCGCATATGCGGACGACGCTCTCTTGCTGGTGTCTGGCAAGAGTCGGTCAGAATTCGAGCACAGATCAAACTCTTCAATGTCCCTGATTACACATTCCTAATTAGCTGTCACCCATGTATTTTTCAATACTCATTCATATATTCCACTCACATTATATATTATTCTTCCTTTGCATAGAATGTATTTATGTATTTTGTTGTATCTTCTATATTTTATCTTATTTTGCTTTATTTATATTCATGCTTTGTTATTTTCTGATGTTTGATATTTACGCTTTGCTATTTTCTTTTCTTTGCATTTCTCTGCCCTTTGTTTATATTTTGTTATTTACTTGTGATTTTGTTTTTATGTATTGTTATTTTCTTTGAATAAATTGTTTTTCGTAACGCACCCCAGAGACAGTGAAGTGGTTAGTGCAGTTTCCAAGCCGCGTCGCACGAGTGCTTGCATCATCAGCGGCGTAGCGAGGAAGCTGCTTTAGCATTAAAACAATGCCAAACTGGATGGCGAAAGTGTAGGGCCGATACGGGAGCTTTTGCTCGTAGAACGGCCCTGGGTCTGTGGTGGGTCCCACTTCACTGTCCCTGATTACAGAATGGTGTGCTCGTAATAAACTGACACTTGCTCTTGACAAGACTACAGCCTTGATGATGAATGGAAACTTGAACAGGGGGCGGAGTCCGACTGTAAGTTTAGGCGATTCGCGCGTTAAATTTTACCAAAATACTAGATACCTGGGTGTGATAATGGACACCGGGCTCCTTCTTGGCTCGTGTCAAGGCTGTGTCAGAACGAGCAGCGGATTTCTTTGGTGCGTTGAGACGGATGTCAACGGCGGAATGGAGTATACGCGCGAATCTACAATGCCATATATGTGGCTCAGGTGACATATGCGGCGGAGGTTTGGGCGCATAGACTTAGGTATGCGGTTGTCTCCTCCGCCCTGAACAGGGGCCAGAGAAGTCCTATGTTAGCGTTGACAGCTGCATATCGGACGACCTCCAGTGTGGCGCTTCCGGTGCTAGCAGGGGTCTTACCTGCAGATCTTTTGGTCCTGGAAACGGCAGCCCGCTGCTCGTTGAGGAAGGGTTTAGAAGTGCTGCATCATGGCCGCGCCTTTAGCCCCTCAGATACCATAACATTCAAGGAGCAATGCGCGGGGCTTAGGAGAGAGACTCTTAGTGTCTGGCAGGAAAGGTGGGATACTGCGACACAGGGAAGGTGGACATGCACTTTCCTTCCAACAGTATCGATTCGAGAAAGGGGAACAGGCGGTCCTCCAATGTTGAACCACTTCGAGATGCAGATGGTTTCGGGTCACGGTGAGTTCAGAAGTAAACTGTTTGACTTGGGACTTGCTAGTGACCCCTGGTGTACCTGCAGTCGCGTGAGGCAGACACCTGAGCACCTACTAAAAGAATGCCCTATTCTTAATGATTGTCGAGATGACTTGAGAAGGGGTATAGGTGGATTTTCTTTCGTAAACTCGGATTTTGTGAGAAACGCGAACAACCTGTCTTACTTCAGATCCTTTATTCGGGTGTGGGTTTCTCGTTGGGAAATCCTCAGGGGGCCTCCCCCTGAGGGTTTGTAACCGCTATGTACTGGTTTTTCTTGTTCACTCTCTGTCATTTATATACGTTTTACTAGCCATTATCAACATTTTATGCTCTCATTTTGTTTCCGTTCTCTCTCTTGCTACTTTCTAGTAATCTTATTTCTTTTTTTGCTATTCAATTTATTTACTTTCATTTAGAATATTACTAGACACATTTCTTTTTTTCTTTTACCATTATTTTGCTTACCGCTACTCTTGAGGAGTAGGGATTCCCAACTTGGGAATACCAGCATATTAAAAGTAAATAGTCGACTTTTTTGGTTACGATTATAGGTATGCATCATATATGCGTGACTGGCATTAGTATAGTAAACGTTGTGTAAAAAATAGTATTTTTGCGTCCTCTATTAGTGTTATAGATTATAGAGTACGCCTACGTGATATAGAGTACAATACTTTATTTTAGAGTACGGTTGGCAACCCTAGCTCACACTGCCGAAATCCTCGTACGAATCACACACATAAATACATATTTATAACATTCGGTTGCAAACATGATTAACATAACTCGTTAAAACAATGTCACTCACGATAATACGGAAAATTTAAGTCGATTTACAAATTTGTCCGTAAACCAGATGTTTTGGGTAAAATCTTACCTTTTAGGGATGTAGTTTCCAAATCCCCTTTTGATTTATGTAGGAACCTACATTCGCAAGCTTCAGTTTCGTAATCGATGTACATATATGAGGATACAATGTAAATTATACATTTGCAAGACCGGGATAATAAAAAGAATCAATGGCTGGAGATTAATTAGGAATAAAAAATTTACTTAACAATGATGCAGTTTCAAATATTAAATTTGTTTATTTATTTATGTACAGATGTATAGGGCTTAATAGTCTTTTGCATTGTTGTTAGTACAAAATGGAGTGTATATACAAAATGCAGTACTTATGATACAGCAACAAGTGCGTACATTAAATTTCTTTGATATATTGTTTACAATAAAATTATAAAAATATAAGTATAAATGAAAAAATAAAATAGAACGATTGGAAAATAACAATATAAACAAGAAAAATATAAAGACCGGAAACACATTTGTAGATAAAGAAAAAGACGATAAAACAGAAGAATTTTACAAGGTTTATGTAGAAACAGATAAACTAATTTACACTGATTTATGTAGAACCTAGTTTACAAGATTTATGTAGAAACAGATAAACTTAGTAGATGATAGAAGCTCCTTCAAGCGCTTTTTAAAACATTAAATTCATGTTGAATATATCGATATCTGAAATGAAATCATTTGCCAGTCGATGTATCCGTGGAATAGTGGAATATGTGTGGTAGTTAGTGGTTGAGTGGTATGTGTGACCCAAATTTTTACGGACCGGTCACCGGACATTCTGTATTGTGTAATGAATTTACACCCTGTTTTTTTACAACTTCTGTTGCGACAGGGACGCCCTCCCTCGCACGCCTATTTATAGTGGTCGCATTATTTTATAACTGTCGACATTTACCTACCTACCTAAGTGTACCAAAGCGTAAAAAATATTTTCTATTCAAAATTGAATTAAGAAGCCTCCCTGAAGTTTTTGCTACTAGCTGCGGGACACTATATTATTCAGCTTAAAAGAATGACTCATAATTTAGCATAATTCACTTTTTATTACCTCCTCTAAATTGGAGTGAGCGTGCTATTTCGTATGGAACCAAATAATAGGTAGGTAAATAGTATAAGAAATAAATAATTAACAGTTCAAAAAAATACTATTTCAATCAACAAATCACATTTAATAAAATGTGAGGGCATATAGCTAACTTATCTCTTGATTTAAAAAACCAATATGACAAGCTGAACAAAAAATTATTTATTTCAGAAATAATAACATAAAAATTATCAATTGTTCAATTACCTACTCGAAAAGAACGATGATTTTGTAACCATGAGAACTCTTTTTAATGCGATGGACTATGTATGTACTGCCTCTGGTGTAGGTAGCTAGGTTCCACGCTCTTCAAGAACGCATTATTTTCTCAGGTCGAACATAATATTATTGCACCGCAATGTAAATCTGTTTCGCATTTATCACACGTGAAATATTATGAATAATATTTATTTCAATATTTATTAACTTGCGACATCTGTTCACGTATTAATGTAATACTTTTAGCGGAAACCAAATAAAATTATAAAGTTTATACTGTTCCGTCACAGATGTCACTCTAACGACAAAAAAATACTATGTGTGAACATAAAACACCAAACGCTACCTACTAGTCAAAACCAAAAAATGTAATATTTAAAAATAACAGACAATTTTTTAGGATTTGATTCTTCCGAAATCTTTAACACCGGTAAACCAGGAATTTGGATGGAGATCATTATCTCGGGGCTCGGGACTGCTGCAATATTAAAAATATTTAATAGTCTTATTTACTTACTTACTATCACGCTGTTTCCTCGTGGGGGTAGGCAGAGAGGATAGAATGCCACACTCTTCTGTCTTGACATACAACTCTCGCCTCATCCACATTCATACATCTTCGCATGCAAGCTCGATGGTTGTTGAGGCTTCTAACGGAATCATCTTCCAGTATCTGGTTAATCTGGTCATGCCTCTTTCTGGCGCCGTCAACACTTGCATTATATATCTTTCTTACTATTCTTCCTCATTCTTTCGCTCAACATGCCCAAACCACCTGAGCGACCCTGTTTTAATTGTATGAATTATGCTACAATCAGCTTTACATACATTTTTAATATCTTCATTCTTTACTCTATCATAAATTGATTTGCCACATGTACGTCTAAGGGATCTCATCTCCACTGCATTCAGTCTACTTTCGTTCCTCTTCTACCAGCTCCCGGCTTCACTTCCATACATCAGTTTCAGTACCGGAACTCCATTACGTACCACTAGTTTTGCCTCGGTAGACATATTTTTATTAGAAATTCACTCTCATTAGTAGAGCAGAGTCACTCTCCTCTTGATGTCTTTCTCAACATTCCCTCTTCTATCGAACATAATTCCCGAGTACACAAACTCATCTACTCGTTCCAAACATTCATTGCCTATTAGTATTTCACACACTGTCTTGCTTTCCTCCTTATCGGATACCATCACTTTTGACTTGTTTATTTTCTTTTATTTCTTTTTTCTTTATTTTAATATATTTCTTCTTCTAACTTCAAAAAGTTCATGTAAATGTTCTAAGAATAATTTCTTAGAACATTTACATGCACTTTTTGAATTATGTTTCATTGTTTACAACAAATTATTATACAATTGTTTGCTTATGTAATGCTTCTACAATTTCCATAAATACAAAATTTTAATCACACTAGTGTTGGAATAGAATTGTCACTAAACTTACAATCATGCTAAATTTATATAAGACCTCAATTTTCGATACTATACATTAATTAATATAAATATACAAGGTGTCGACTTTAATTCATAAGAAGAAACATGTCTCAAATAAATTAGATCTACAAAGAAACAGTAAATAACAAAAATATTTTAATATTTTTCTTAAGTATTGAGACATCTTCTGTCAAACACCATAATTTTTTTATCAAAACTAAACACGGCCTAATGGTTACACAATTGACCGTTAGATGCCGCTAAGAGTACCGGCGTAAATGCTCCGACGAATAATGAATTTTTTATTACCGCATTATTATAATTATCGCTAATATCATTTCGAAATAATTAGTTTTTGCAAATACCGTAAGTTGGCGGCTCGTGGATAATTTAATTTCAGCCGCCGCTGAAATGGCCATTCGTCATAAAAGCAAACCGATGACCGCGCGGCCCCGCGGTATACATGCTCAGCCTGCGTGGTATTTACATTATTTAACAACAATTAGCTGCTCCGTAGCGGAGTCGCCTCATTAAAAACACAAACACACAATGAGTCTGCCGCCTTTTACTCATTTAATTGATTTTCAGCCCAGTTACCGCCAACGCAGACAATTCTTAGATGTAATCTAAAATTGAAGAGCTCGCAGCAAAAAGAATTTAGTTCAAAGAAAGCTAGTATTTTTATTCAATAAAACCTATATTTATATTAGTTTACAACTTCTTTGTTGCTTATCGTATGAAATAAATAAATGCACTTACATATAATATTCTTTTAATATTCTTTTCAATATGGGTAGAGAAAAGAAATTAATGGAAATTATAAAATAAAACTCTTTAGTAAAATGTGTATTATCATTATATTTTTTTCTCTACTTTTTTCTCTTATTCTTCGTTTTAAATATTTATAATTTATTATCTTATTTGGAAAACTACTGTTAGACTAATGTATTAATTTATATAATGTATTTTATCTAATTTAAATGTTTATAATGTACTAATTTACTTGAACTCTAAATTATTAATTAATTATATATACTAATGAATACGTGTAGTCGAATATTGTGTTTTAAAATGAAATATATAACTTGCCCTAAAACAGGCCAGCCTAATTGGGTAGTTACATATTTTATTATATGATTGTATGATAAATTATTATTGTATAATTATATTTGTAATGTAATTTAATGTAATGTTATGTTAAAAAATAAATAAAATAAATAAATATGTGCACGCATACAAGTATAGATACATAGGTACTTGTAGGTATATATTAAAACACACAAAAACATATTATTAATTTATCAAGATACCTACCTATATTACAGATGTCTCATTGAGGTGAAACTATTTTTTATATGGGAATGTAGGAATGAAAGTCTTTTTGGGGGTTCGTAGTCCTTACGATCTATTGTACGACTGGCTTAAATGATCACTTTACATAATGACTTGACTTGATCTAATGACAATCAGACTACCGGGTCACCAATGGATCCCTTGCTCTTTTATCATGGTGTATCAGTGAAGGGGTTTCTTCACTTCACTTTAGAAACTTTACATAATGTAACGTTCACCATTTCCACCCGTAATAGGCTAGGTACCATATCTATAAAGTGTAGGGCCGATACGGAAGCTTTTGCTCGTAGAACGGCTCTGGGTCTTTGGCGGGTCTAGGGTTTCCAACTTTTTTTACAAGAAATAAAGTATATTTTGGTCTGAAAAGAATATTAAACAGTATTTTAGAAAAATAAACAGTATTGTATTTATTTAATGTTTTAAATACTATTTTTTAGAGCTTCTCGCACAACTTATTAATTTTTAAAAATTCACACAACTTATTAATTTTTAAAAACTTCATACGCCTCATCACAATTATAACTAAAATTAAAATAAATGAGGAGCTCATTTTTTATTAAATTAATAGTTGCTCTATTTCTATCCCCCCGCCACTTTGCATTCATTACTGAAAAAATTCTTTCAGTAAATGCTGAGGTGGCGGGAACAGAAAGTAGATATGAGACAATTTAAGTAATATTTTTCTAATTTATTAATAATTCTTCTGAGGTGTTTACTAATAAATGGCTCCACTTTTGGCCAGTACCTACTCATTTCAAGAAAATCTTTGTTTTCTGCTTCGTTCTGAATGATTTGTTTGTGGCTGCGCTGCACTGAACGCCCTCTGAGTAAATAAAAAAAATTGAGCGTCTAAGGCCCGGTTGTTTCAAGTTCGATCAAAGTAAGCGGTCGATTAAAGCATAGATTTTTAGGAAAACGGATCGTCTGATTGGTGGAGAACGTAAAAATCTATGCTTTAAAAGAACGCTTACTTTAATCCAACTTGAAACAACCGGCCCTAAGTCTGAAACTCATAGTGTTACGCATTTTGATGCTGAAAACAGTATTTTGTATACTTTATTTTTGTTCAACAGTAAAAAGTATAATGTAGTGAAAAACAGTATGATACTGTTTTTAACAGTATAGTTGGCAACCCTAGGTGGGTCCCACTTCACTATAGGTAAGTATATTTCTAATTACCGGTATTTTGTTAGATTTTTAGTATTATTCCATTTTTAACTTACGATATTTACCGCTGACAGTTCGGAAAGTTTTGTTTACCTAGAAATTCTCTCTGACCTGCTTCTAACAAAGACAATGATGTTAGGGTTGGGAGCTCCGGGATCTTACTATCACAGCAAGACAGCAAGTAAATAATAATAATCATTTGACCATTTATATAGCGCCGTTTTCGTGAGTACCTACTCACCTCAAGAGCCCTTCACACACAAAAAAAAATTACAAAACAACTTACTGGCTAAAAAACTTATTTAAATGGAATTAAATTTTATAACTATAATAGTTGGGAGGGCCAAGAAGAATGAGGTTTTTCGCGGAGTGCATACTAGGAGTGGAAAACATAGGTTGTGTTATGACTAGGGAATCAATCCCGAGTCGGGATTGCCCTTTCGGGATCCCTCGAGATTAGAGTTTCCGTTCCCGATACTTTTTTTTGTTTATAGAGCTGAATAGCAATTAACGACAATGCCTTGCATTTTTATATCAGCAATTTTAATAAAATGCTCATTATTAATCATTGCATTAAGTTTTTGTAGTTTTTCCTTTTTCCAAGCATCAATCAGTCAATGTAGTAGAGTAAAAACTACTAACTAGTAGTAGTTTTTATTACTATGTTAGGTTGATATACAGCAAATATTATTCAAAGCTATTTTCATTATTGGAACTCGATATTCAAGTGTCCTCAGACCATATTTGTTTGTTATTCTTGGTATTGTTAATATTTGATTTGAAGCGCATCTTGTGTTTTTGCCATGAATTGTAAATTTTTTACCTTTTTGTAACTTTCATTTTCGTGATTTTCTTTTATCAACAGAAATATAACTAGTCCAAGAATTGGCAAAATATTTACGGATAATATTATTATAATAAATATGTATGTTTAAATATTTTTTTATAAAATATTTAAACATACAAAACATAAAAAATGCTGATCAATCCCGATAATCTCGTCCGATTATTCGGTTCGGGATTGATCTCGTAAAATGCCTCGAGATCTCGCGGGATCCCGATCTTACGGGATCGGAATTGCATTCCCTAGTTGTATCGGTCTGATGCTATAGGTTTTTATATGATTGTCTAAACAAGTGCGTCATTAGTTGTTTTTTGAACTGTGGTAAGCTGTCTGTTTGTCTCAGTTTATTACATAGTTTATTCTATTACTTTGGTCCAGCCAATGCAAAAGCACGTACATCGAAATTGGTTTTGTGGACGCGATTTACTTCAACTAATCTACTTGTATTAGATGTTGATGCTGAGCGAAGTGTCAGCTGCCTGTCATTTGCGGAAAATGGAATTGAAAAGTCGGTAGTGTATTGAGGGACCATGTTGTCAATAGCCTTGAATATTGTAGGCATAACTTACATTCAATACTCTAAAAGGCAGTAAGAGAGAAAAAAAATTGAAAGATATTTACAGATGCGCATCGTTCTAGATCCAGTATAAACGATGATACGATTGTGTCATGTTTTTAAAGCGGACATTTTAATTCGTCCTCTGTTAAAAGATTCATTTAAAAACCTATGAGCAATAAATAACCTTTGTAACATTTTCTTTTTATTAAAACGTTTATTTAAAAAGTTTGTTGCTTTATATCTAAATGCCACAATAATCGCATTCAAATACTTCAATAATTATCGGTAAACCGGAATGGCTGTCATATTTGCTGGTTGTAACAACTTTAGAAAAAACATAGATTTTTACAAAAATTGGTTGTGTAATTAGTAAAAAAACTAACCCTTAAAAACAAAGTTTTTATTATACTACCTTTCTCATTTACTAGTTGAAACAGGTTTCGCGCCTATCCCACGCGTCTGGCTTGAGTCGGGCGACGCTACGAAAGGGAGTAATAAAATTTTTCGAAAAATTTCAAAATTATACTATAATTAATATAAGAAAAATTGTTAGATCATTTTTATCGTCGCCACGAGTCTGCCTGCAAAGTTTCAGCTCGATTGGATCACGGGAAAAGGGTTAAAAATTCATCCAAAGTTTTTTCGGCAGACAAGCAGACGGTACGAGTTAAAAAAGGGAGTAAAAACTCAATAATCGATGGTTTAACCCAAGTTAATGCAACCGGCCTTTAGTAAGAATGTGGGAATGAAATCTAATCTAATTATCTATCCATTATATATTTAAATTTGATTTTATTCCCACTATCGCTAGTTGGGTACCTACAACTTTTTTTATTTATTTATTTAAAGCCCGTATGGGCTTTTACAAAAATACAGAATCTAAATTTAAAAAGAAATATCATAAGACAGATAAAATAATAATACAAATAATAATAGTTAACTTATGTCATTGACATGAATGAATGACATGAATATATTGACATAAGTTAACTTATGTCAATATATTCACTGCACACCCTAGCAATTTATAACCTAAGCATAAAAAATATTTATTAGAAGGAAATGAGTGTTTCATTGGTGATAAAGACGTGTCTCTCATTCATGATGGACGATGGAAGAAAGCACCTACGGTGAATGATGCAATAACTTCCGGGCTATTATGCCGCGTCTTATATCTTGGTGTTGTGCCGGTGTTGTGCCGTAAGCATGTGTGAGATGGAATATTACAATAACCTCGAACGGAAACTTAATGATTTAAAAAAAAAATCTCTGAAAAAAGCTAGAAGAGTGAGTGATAATCGTACAGAACGGTAGGGTTTTATATTCAAGTCAATACCTGGGCGGTCTGTTTCGCGACAGGGCGAGCTATTTTATGTAAGTACCCAGCGCACTAACTGTATTATGAATTGGCCTTTACATAGATTGCACGGCCTAGGTAATCAATACAGCTCTGTTGATATACAGACAAATCTACGTATGTACCTTCTATTTTATAGTTTGCCTACAAACTTAATCTATTATGTATTGTATGTATCTTGCTAATTTTCTTTCATTTTTTATGTGTAACATCTTTCCTCTCGCTTTCCTGTAATCTGTGTCATTGATTTTGTGAAAAGAACGGAAATGCGTAACAGGAAATAAGACGCGCGCAATTTCATCTAACCAATGAGCGCGCGGAATACGCTGGAAAAAAAATCATCGTTTATAAGCAAATAAGTCCAGCAAGTGCCATCACAGCGAAGACGCACACTACCAGCCAATGCCTCTGATTTTGTATAATGCTAGGAGGCTGGTGTCAAGCATGTGGATGTTGTAACTTTGATATATTTTGGTTTATATCTTCGAAACTATCCAATAAATGCTTATTTTTTTTTTACATTAATGGAAACAATAACTACCCTTAATGATTTACATTCTCAAATTTTATGTAATTTATGTAATTATTTTTAAATATTTATTCAAAGTTTTTATACAATATGTATGGTGGCGCAGTACCGCCATCTATGGAAATAAATAAAAACATATAAATTTACCAAACACATTTCTAAACAAGCTGCGTATGTAGATATACGGTACCTACCTAGTCCGGTAAAATTCAATAATAAATAAATGCACATACGTTTTCTTTACTTGTATTTACTAATTAATAAATATATATAAGTATGAGCTTTTTTAAATTTTGATGTTAATTTTGGTTGTTGCTCTATTCATATTTGTATTGTGGGATGTCAAATGTTACACATCATATGCGAGTATTGTAAGGCCCGCTCGTTTTTCATTTTATTATGTAGGTAATTATTTTTTGTTGCATTTAAATTGTCGATATTCTGTATTTTCTTCTTACGTACTAAGACAGCCACGCTATTTGAATACTTTCTGTTCCATATATTAATGTAAAAGCCCAAATAGCATTAAAATCCAAATACAATATAAACAAAATAAAACGTACCTTTTTCGTTTTTGCGTCAAGCCCTTCAATATTATTGTACATCGTTCCATTTCACTCTAAACTATTGGCAAAATAAATTTCTAGCATATTTAAATATGTACAAGTTTTAAGTTAATTATATTAATTGGGTATCCATAAACAGAGTAGTAAAATATGTGCGCAAGGGAAAATAAAAGAATGAGATCGTAGGCGATTAATAATCAAAGTACCTAACTGGTCGCTGTCCGGCTAGAGCTTCCGGCAAAAAGCGATAGGTACCGTTTCAAATATTTATGTTTAACCCTAGAAAGCTAACCCATTAAAGCTAACCATTCGTCAAAACGACGGGTACTTGAAGAAGTACTTTTTTTGCAAAATATATAAACTTTATGCGCGTGATATTTTACAATATCGTTAATTGAAAGGTTTTTCAATAAAAATACGTCCTATAAATAAAACTTATCTTATATATTTAAGAACTATAGTAAAATTTCAAAAGCCTCTGAAAAAAATATCTTTATTTTTTCGTAAACTCTAACATACAAAATCAACTAGAAAAAATAATATAACGTTCTATGTTTTGGCATTTTATGGCAATAAAGATTATATTAAAAAATAATTTTAATATAAAACTTATTTACATTTAGCGCATGTGGTACAAAAATCAATCTTATGTTCGTCATTATATATCGTTTCCTTATATTTGGCACAAATAATTTCATTCATACGCTTTTTCTTGCAGGGGCACTTTCTGCACGTTTTATGATTTCCTTGTTTCAAAGAAGTTGATAGCTCTTCTTTATTTTCCGATCCTTAAATAAGAGCTTTGCCTGATGATTGTTGGATTTTGACTAATGGATAGTTGCGCTGAAAGAACAGGCATTGTTGTTTTTATCAATCTTGCCTTTATTCAAGGCTCCACAAGTCGAAAGTATAGTGTTTTCATAAATTCTTTGGGTGAAATTAATTTCTAGCCCAGTGGTATACTAAACGAATCGGTTTTTACCTCGTATGTTCCCTTGAGGCAATTGAATGATGCTGGTCTGTGAGGAATCTGGAAGAGTACTGGAGTTTCTTTAAGAACTTCCATTCCATGGTTGGGGATAAGTCTCGAGGTGTACTCATTTGACGTTCTTCGGATTAGATGGCTCATAATTTCATCATCTTAGTCTTCGAAACTATACTCTTGGTTTAATAACTTCGATATCACATCATTATTTAATGAAGATATGGTAAAATTCTATAACAAACACAACTTACAACATCAAAAATATACACGCACACTCAAACAAAAAACTAACGGGAAAGCTAACCATCCGTCGAAACGACGGGCAAGGGTCAAGTATCTCGAAAACTATAACACTTATCTGCCCGATGCGTGTGCCGACCTCACTGGTGACCGAGTTGGCTATCTAAGACAAAACATTCGGATTCACCGTTAAACAGAGTCCGCTATTTTTCTTTAGGTTAGCTTTCTAGGGTTAAATAGAAACACAGGTATATTTTGTACGTGTGTAGGTAATCAAAATGTATGCAAGTGAAGATTTCTGTTTATTTGCATGACAAATTAGCGGCAGCATGTATTTCGCATCTCTTTTATTTATCTAATTAATCTTGAATAGGATTTAAATTGAGTAAGGCTTTTAGACAAATTGTTGGAGTAGGTAGGTAGGTACCTATTACCGGTTTTCGGTAAACTGATAGAAAGAGATTTCAGATCGCATACAACCAAAATTATTTACTGCATACTAGCTTACCCGCGCGGCTTCATACGCGTAGATTTTAAGTAACTTTTAGTCATATTTTATCAATTATTAACCTATTTAAATATCTCTTGCTAGACTATTTTTTCGTTGACTTTAGTTGTAAAATAGATTACCAGCTCTTCTATTTTAACGGGATAATATATAGCCTATGTCCACCCTGAAAGTCTATTCTAAATATTGGTGAAAATATTATTGAAATCGGATTACGGAGTTACGGAGATTACCTCCTACACCCAAACTTACAAACTTTACCTCTTAATATATTATGAGTATATAGATTGAACAATATTATCTGTGTTCAGATCAGCAATATAACAAAAATATATTAACAGCCTACCGAAAAACAAAAAAAAGATTACAATAAAAAGATTAAAAGCAATCAACGGCTGTAATCTGATAATATCAATATTTCTATTTGTATATCTTTACAGTTAAGGTTTAACATTGTAATGACGTCAACGTTGACGTTTTAAGTTTGACAGATTTGAAATTGATTAATTAAAATTGATCAGAAAGCTCTAAAACGTAAACATACGTTAAATTATTCACAATAGGTGGTCTTCCAGTAGGCGTCGGCCAGAGGAGACGAGTCTGTCCCTGTCCATCCTGACTACTGATCCCTCCAGAGTCTCCTTCTGGATCTGCTCCATCATGCTATGTCCTCTATTTTGCAGGTTTTCCTTATGTCTGCATTTCGAACTCGATCACTCCTCCACAAGCTGGAAGAATGACAGTTGAAATGGTATGGGCACATAAGTGTGGAATGCTAGTTCACATTTTGTTGAGATGTGTCATTTACGTGAGTAAGAAATGGTAGAGGTCTGGGGACCGTACCTTGGGGGACTCCAAATTCACCTATTTTTTTATTAATATTTATAAGAGACACTAACAGGATAATAGGTACATGATACTCTGATAAAAAACATTATAGTGAAGACTATGCCCATTATCCCAATTACAAGTGTCTTCGGCACGCTCTAGTAACATGTATTTTTGCAATTAATTATATTTTACACGTACATTTATGTGTATTGTATATTTTGTGTTTGAATGTAGTGCGATTAGTATTTAATGAATGATTGATTTAATGGATCTATAGGTTCATGTCTACCTATTGGTGGATTAATTTGAGATTCATTTGATCTGACTATCTGAGGTCTGTTCGATGAATGGTTTTTTACCCGTTTGGGGCTGTGTGGTCAATCCCGCTTTCTTTTGGTTCTGATACGAGTTGTTCGTGGGAGATACTGTCGAGTACTTCCCTCGAATCTATGAAGATACCTATGCAATTACTTTATTTGTTCAATTTACTTGGTATGATGAACCCGAATGGATTCTCATTTATTGTAGAATTGACTTTTGTGTTTGAGTTTAGTCTCTTTTTGACTGTTTATTCAAAGATTTTCGATGTATTAGCTAAATAGTATATTACCTAATTCTCATTGTTTATTAAATAAGATTACACTTACGTGATTTTCCCTCACCACACACGAGAATCACAATTCTTTCTGGTGAGGTATAACGTATAAAAAAAATTGAATTGTTCATATTTGCTAGCTATCATTGTAAAATATTATATGTATTATCAATTAAAAAAAATTTTAAATATAAGACGGTGACCACCAGACCACACGTTGAAGCAGGCAATGTCTATGGAGCTTCATCGACAGTCATCCTGAGGAACCAAAGAACTCCTGGATGACTCAATGCTCCAAAATCCTACAGAGAAACGACCTGGATGAAAGCGATACCCAGAACCGAAGAAGATGCAGCCTAAGAACGAGAAGAGCCGACCCCAACAGCCTGCCCAGGCAATGAGTTGGGACAGTGCAAGGAAGAAGATATATGTTATCAAAAGAAGTAATTGATAAAAAAAAATGCGTCATCTTCAATGTTCGTTGGTGGATATTTCGTTTTTAAACCTCTTCATTCGTTTTTTTATCTTTTCTTTGACTTCCAAACTCCGTGGAACACCAGTTAGGAGACACACGAGGGCGTGTCCCATTTCTAAAAGAATAACATCGAAAAGCGACCACCATTACCATCTACTATAAAAATTATCCTTTGTTTCCATTTCCTGAATTAAATATTAGATTGGATAAAAATAGCGCTGTTCGATCAACGATAAAAGATTAATTTAAGGAAGTGCCCGTGCGATCATTCTCAAACTGTTCAAGGCAGCTAGTTAAAAGTACTGATATAATAGTATATAATTATTTATTCATTTACCTTATATTATTTTTTATATTTTGATTGCCTATACTTCTATTTTTGATTTTTAATTTGTTAGTATACATTGTATCTTAACGAAGGGACCATTGGCCCTGAAACATGTTGATATTTTCAATACATAATATATGATAAGTGGTGAAAACAAAGCTTAATAACTTACTTACTTACCATCACGCTTTGGGGGTAAGCAGAGAGGATAGAGCGCCACACTCTTCTGTCCTGACATACAGCATGCAAGCTCGACGGTTGTTGAGGCTTCTAACCCGATCATCTTCCAGTATCTGGTTAATCTGGTTGTGCCACGTCTTCCGCGGTTGCCCTCACTTTCTGGCACCGTCAAGACTTGCGTTATTTAACTTTCTTAACATTCATTCCTCATTCATTCGCTCAACATGCCCAAACCATCTGAGCGACCCTTCTTTTAATTAAATTAATTATGCTACGATCAGCTTTACATTAATTCCTAATATCTTCATTCTTTACTCATCCTAAATGGATTTGCCACACATAGTCTAAGGTCATCTCCACTGCATCACTCTACTTTCGTCCCTCTTCTGCCAGCTTCAGGCTTCAATTCCATTTTAATTAATTATTAAAGAGTTAAGATTGTTATTACGGTCGTTAAACTGTAACTTCGGATATTTTATACGCACCGTATATATTACCGAGAAGCGAATCTCGACGTTTCGTTGGATACTTATTCAACGTCATCAGGAGGATGACCTTTACCCGCGGAGGTGGAGGTCGGACTGATTAAAGGTGATGCTTTCTAGGGCGTAAATTGTATGCACTTTGTTGTGGAGTGTTCTCTTCTTCCACAATAGAGGTCGCCAGTGTTCAATATGTAATAGTTACGTCGGCGGATTTTACTGCGACTTCTCTCAAGGGTTGAATCAGTGTCGTTAGAACAGGGCGCCAAATACTTGATAGTTTGTAACTGTCATCTCTATTGAAATTGGGATGTTTGTATATTTCAAAGGACTCCCTCACTAATCTGGGTTTAAGGTACGGTTCTGTTGATAAGATTTTTGCCTTGTCAAATCTGATGAAGTGACAGAGATTCCCTTTGGATGCATGTTCGCAGATTGCCGATGTATTGGAGTTGTTGTTTTTAATTACTCCAATGTGTTCCTTCAATCGTGTAGCGATATTGCGTAACTAGTACATATTGCACACTGGCGACCTCTATTGTGGAAGAAGAAAACACTCCACAACAAAGTGCATACAATTAACGCCCTAGAAAGCAGCACCTTTAATCAGTCCGACCTCCACTTCCGCGGGTAAAGGTCGTCCTCCTGATGACGTTGAATAAGTATCCAACGAAACGTCGAGATTCGCTTCTCGGTAATATATACGCTGCGTATAAAATATCCGAAATTACAATTAATTAATTATACTAATATTAGGTCCTTACATATGAAATTGGCGTTTTGCCGTACTGGCAAATTTGATCTCAAATATCTTCTCTTTGGTTAGGAATTCCAAATCAAAATTTATACAGCTATTTACTCATGTATTTGTGTTTTGAAAATTATAATTCATTTGTTTTTTCCTCAATTGTTTTTTTCTTTGCGTCACTCAGTTTACAAAATGAAAAAATTGAAATATCGCGTTATTTACGAGTACGAGTTCCACCGTGGCACCAGTGCTGCGAAAACGGCTCGAAGGATTAATGATGTGTATGGCGACGGTGCCGCAAAAAAAAACACAGTGCGTTTTTGGTTCCAACGTTTTCGTTCTGGAAATTTCGACCTGCAGAACAAGCCCCGTGGACGGCCGGAGACCAAAGTTGATAATGAAGAATTGAAGGCTATTGTGGAAGCGGATCCATCGCAAACCACATCCGAGTTAGCTGCAGGCTGCGGTGTTAGTGATAAAACTGTTTTAATCCACTTGAAGCAAATTGGTAAGGTGAAAAAGCTTGAAAGGTGGGTACCTCACGAATTGAGTGAAGCAAATCAACAAACGCGCGTTGACTGCTGCGTTGCATTACTCAACCGGCACAATAATGAAGGGATTTTAAATCGAAACATTACCTGTGATGAAAAGTGGATCCTGTACGATAATCGGAAGCGCTCATCGCAATGGCTGAACCCTGCCGAACCAGCCAATCCATGCCCCAAGCGAAAATTGACTCCAAAAAAGTTACTTGTGAGCGTTTGGTGGACTAGTGCTGGTGTCGTTCACTACAGCTTTCTCAAATCTGGCCAGACGATTACGGCAGATGTCTATTGTCAGCAACTGCAAACCATGATGGAAAAGCTAGCTGCTAAACAACCGAGGCTGGTTAATCGCTCTAGGCCACTGCTGCTTCATGATAACGCTAGACCACACACTGCACAACAGACGGCTACTAAATTAGAGGAGCTTCAGTTGGAATGTCTAAGACATCCACCTACTCTCCGGACCTTGCCCCAATAGATTACCATTTTTTTCGAAATTTGGATAACTTCTTGCAAAGGAAAAAATTCAACTCCGATGGGGCAGTCCAAACCGCCTTCAAAGATTTTATTGATTCCCGTCCGAATGGTTTTTTTAGTAAAGGGATCGATGAACTACCTATGACATGGCAAAAGTGCATAGATTGCAATGGTACATACTTTGATTAAATAAATATATTATAATAAAAAAAATCGGCTTTATGTTCCTCCCATACTAAACGCCAATTTCATATGTAAGGACCTAATATGTCACCACAAAATCATTTTGCTCTTTTCGAAGAGGTAATTAGGAATAAATTCAACAAGAGATCGTGAATTACCGTTAGAGAAGCACCGCTGTAAACAATGAACGGAAGTTTGCAGTTAATTTCGTCTGCCATGATGGAATGTGGGTGGACGCGTCCGACGCCATATTTGATGCCATCGCGTTATTATGACTGGGTGATGTATTGGTTCAGCAGATCTCCATGGACGAAGTATGAGGAACATATGGTACAGTTTACCTAATCCTGGAGTCGGGATGTTTGTTGAGTTGGCGTTGCGTGGGTCCAGGTTCGAGGTCGAATCTGATGTGCGTTACTGTAGTTGTAGCTCCAGTCCTTATTTAAAAAGAAAACGGCTCTGATTTGAATTTAAATTATCTGGTAATGTTACATATTGGACTCTTCTCACTGCTTAATATCCCTCCTCCAATATTTTTAGTTTTTTTATTTACTAAAATGCGTATTTGCATCGATTTATAATTGATACACTTGAAATATTTATATTTATCATCGAAGTCGCTGAACACGAACTTAATTGGAGCAGTATTACTTACCTAATTCTGACTAATTTCACACTCGGTACTTTTCTATTTCGTCCATTGTCTGTGGTCAATCGCACGGGTTCACAATTCGCTCACTTCTATGACATCGCTTTCTGTACACACTTTGTATAGACCTTTTCACACAAGCTTGCAATTGAGTTAGTGTGGGTACTGTGCGTAATACGCGGATTGTTTCGTTGTGTTAAGGTTACGGATACGAGAGAGGCGTGCATATCCGTAAACTTGACACAACGAAACAATGCGCGTATTACGCACTGTTCCCACACTAACTCAATTGCAAGCTTATATGAAAAGACCTTTACACTACTGTACACACGATGTACATCGAGCGCCCGGTAGGTATTCCCTTAGTCTATTTTCGCTGGTCGTTTATAATTCGCACTAGTTGCCGCTTTCGTTTGTTTGAGATAGCTGAACTGTTACAATAAATGAACATTATAAATTGGGACTAACAACAGATAAAATCTCTTCAACCCATCATCATCATCAATGGTTTCACAGCCCATCGTGGGTTTTGGCCTCCTCCAACATTCCTCTCCATCTTCCCCTATCCTGACATGTACTCCTCCAATCCCTGATGCTGATAGTTTTCACGTCTTGCTGCACTCCATCCAGCCATCGGAGTTTAGGTCTACCAACGCTGCGTCTACCTTGGGGCTTTGTGTGGAGAATCTTTTTTGGCATTCTCTCTTCACTCATTCCTTCTACGTGCCCTGACCATCGCAGCCTCCCTATTTTGATAAATGGTATTATGTTGGGCTCATTGTAAATATTGTAGACCTCCTCGTTGTATCGTATTCTCCAAATTCCGTTTATCTGTACTGGACCGAATATTATTCTTTCAAATACAAGGAGAAACATTTCATCATTTTCACTCGATACCCAGCATTCAGAGCCATACGTTAATACAGGACGTCATAGCGTCTTATATATGGTAACTTTTGTTTTCCTTGACAGCATTTAGGATGCGAAATGTCTTCTCAAACTGAAGAAACATTGCCTTGTGTATTCTGTGTTTGATCTCGGTTAATGTGTCATTTGCATTTACAAGGTCGCTATCGATCCTCTCAAAAAAACTCTTGAACTGGACAAGTCAAATAGAAGACGCACACAAGAAATTTTATTTTTTATTTTATTTATTAATGGGAAACTAACAGTACATATAAAAATCAGATTACATATGATTATTGAGTAGTATAGAGACCATCTTACAAGTTTCCATAGAATTAACATGTTATGTATTAACATACAGCAAAAATAACTTAAGTTATACAAAAAAAGTTAGTTTTAAGTGAACAAACTATGAAAGTCAAAGAATTAGAGGTAAAGGGGGAATAGGGAATGGATAGATGGATCTACTTAGTAAAAAGGAGAAGAGATAAGAAGAAAAAGAAGTGCAAAAGATAAATGTATAGCATAAAGATATCTGATCAATACATCTTTATATACATATACGAAGTCTGGAAAAAAGAAAAAAGATGAATTAAAGAAAGATGCAAGCTAAAAGTTACATATATGAAGCCTGGACAAAAGAAAGAAGATGGATTAAAAAAGAGGGGGAAAAAAGGTTTATGACTGAGGTAAATAGTTGTAAATAAAGCAATGTATGCAATACTTAACCACAATATCAACACTCATAAAATCACAATATTCCTGATGATGAACCCTGCAAAAGTTGTAAAAACACAAATCAGAAGATGAACAAATCATATTTGTGTATAGTGACACTTTGCTTCCTAACTAACTAACTAACCATCACGCCGTTTCCCCGCAGGGGTAGGCAGAGAGGATTGAACGCCACACTTAGTTCCTGTCTTCCACATCCTCTGTTAAGCGGACTCACACAATAGTCTTCTTATACACAAGTTAGTAAAGTCATGGAATATTAATTAATTTATATTTTATAATTTTCAAATTAGTTAATTTAATAAAATAATCTTTATTGGACCATAAAAGTTTATGGAGTTAAAAAATACAAGAAGAAATAACTTACTAACTTACTAACCATCACGCAGGGGTAAGCAGAGAGGATTGAGTGCCATCCTCTTCTATCCTGGCACACCACTTTTGCTTCGGCCACATTCATACATCTTCTCATACAAGTTCTACGGTTGTTGCGACTTTTAACGGGGCCATCCTCAAACACTTGTTGTATCTGATCGTGCCAGGTCTTTCGCGGACGCCCTCTATTTCTGTTGCCTTCAACACTCGCCTCATATATTTTCTTAATAATCCTTTCCTCATTCATTCGTTCCACATGACCAAACCATCTCAGCACTCCTTTCTTTATTCTATCTACCACACTACAGCCAGCATTGCATTCACGTCTAATTTGTTCACTTTGCTTCCGATTCTCTTATATTGATTCATTCAACATTTTACTGATCCTAGTACGCCTACAACGTAGCACACCTAATTAACCTGACCAAAAAAACAATATTTTATGTAAAACACGATACGTTTTACGATACATGCCTAATTGCAGCATGGTACGTTCGTCTCCGATCTCCCCCATTATAATTTGATAAAAAGTATCTGCAGGTGAGTACTGCTCATTGACACGGGGACGGCATGACTAATGGGTAGGCGATTAGCAGACGACTGTTTTTTGTAAGAACGTACATCACTAAATTATTGACAGAATTGCGTGCACTGTGTAAAAAGCTTTGCCGCTCCACCGCCAGGCGCGCCCTAAAATTATTTTTACGGATGGCCGCGCTTTTGAGTCGTTTTGTTTATAGAGAAATGAATAAATATGACGATACATTGTTACGTGACTAGACGTATTGATTTGTTCAAAAGAATACTGATTTTGAAGATACTGTACTAACTTTATACTGACTTTAAAAAGGACTTTCATTGTTCATTCAATTCACACTCTTTCAAGACGAGGCAAGCTGTCAAAATTGCATTTCACGAAGGAAGAGAAGAAGCTTCTAACTAGCGAAGGGAAAAACTACACTTCAAAATGAAGACTACAACACACACACGGTCACCAGCTTGAAGACTACAAAGTGTACACTACATCTGTAGTAAAAACTACATGAAGTGAACTAATTGTAGTACCTATTACGAAGTTTTAGTAGGTACTAATGAAGTGAACTAATTGTAGTACTAATTGTGGTACTAATAATAGTATTAATGAAGTGAACTACTGCAGTACTACAAAATTGTAATACTAATGAAGTGAACTAATTGTAGTACTACAAAATTGTAATGACCTACAAGAAATGCTTCTTGAAAAGTGTGCTAATAGAAAATTTTCAAAACCATGGGGGAGGGGTTGTTTCAGTTTCCGAAGATTACTTCATTCGGTCCCAAAATTTTTCAAACCATGGAGGGGTTGTTTCGATTTCCATTTATCTTAATTAATTTCTTCATTTTTCTACATCGACTTCCCAAAAATTTCACATAAAAATGTACTATTTGAAGTATGTACTCGTACTTTCGATTACTTTGAAGTGTGTGTGAAAGATAACTTTGTAGTGTTCGCTTTGAAATGAAGTGTACTATTTGAAGTAGGTATGTACTTTTTACGCTTTTGCGTTAATATCTTTAATAGCTTTGAAGTGTGTGTAGTTTTGAGTGTGCACTACCCTTCAAAAGGTGTAGTGCACACTACACTTCAATGTAATGTAGTACTACATTGTAGTAGTGAGTACAGAGCGGACCAATCACTACTACTAACTTACTATTTGTTGGATAGTTCCTGAGGACTTGCTGATAGATGTGCAGCCGTCGCTTTTGAGTGATGCGAATTTGCGATGCGGCTGACTTCTATTTTGGGAGATTGATTTGCCCTCTGGTCCTGGGTCACACGTATCATCTGGTGGGTCGTCAAATCCGTCTACACTCGTAATACGTGTTTGAAATAAAACAACAACTCACACGTATTGCGTAATTTTTGCGGTGAAAATTAATAATAAGTATCCCCAAATAATAATAATTTCGAATATCCCTCCGTAACATCCTACCCGATAGCTGATCACACTCCGTTTTCAAAAATTAGTATGATTTCAAAATTGTTATTAAATAAAAGAAAAACATTGACTAGATGTGCGTTTACAATGAAAAAAAAACTCTGAATTAGATTTTTTAAAATATTTTAGTTTAATGAAAATGAAAATTAATAAATGCATCAATTACCGTATCATATACACATGTCACTGGTCTTAAACCGTAATTCATTATTCTCTATGTAACAATGTCCGCCACTAACGCTACCAGATGGCTCAAATAACATGAGGTGTATAAAATGAGGACCTTTTTTTTTAAAATAGAGATGCGAACACGTAATACGTGTCACATCAAGTAATATTCTTACTAAGTATTTTCAAACTAAGCTAAACGCTTGTGCTATGAAAATAGGACTAACTTGCTGGTCTGGAGTCAAATTCGAACCCACGACTTTTGGATATGGAGGCGAGAGTCTTCACAGCAAGACAAACAAGCTTCTCTACAAGCTACTACTACTAAACTAATTAAAAGTATAACTCTTTGCGTAACAATGTCCGTCAACAACGCTACCAGACGGCTCAAATATTATAATAGCGGGGTTATAAGAAGCAAGATAAGCATAATTTAACAATTTCCGACACTAATGTTATCAAGACGACACGTTCTCACAGGCTTAACTGGCAGCCGAAATATAAAAGAAAAGTACGTCACTTTTGACGGGTTATAGCTTGTTTCGTTAAAAATCTGGACCAATAATGTGTTAGTGCGTAGATACATCTTGTGTGTAATGTTTGTTTTATCCATTTTCTAATAGAAATATGTTTACCGAGGCAAAACTAGCGATATGTAATGGAGTTCTGGTACCGACACTAATGTATGGAAGTGAAGCCTGGAACTGGCAGAAGAGGAACGAAGGTAGATTGAACGTGTAGATTGAAGATAGATAGAAGTGGAGATGAGGTCCCTTAGACGTATGTGTGGCAAATACATGTATGATAGAGTAAAGAATGAAGATATTAGGAATGAATGTAAAGCTGATCGTAGCATAATACAGAGAATAAAAATAGGGTCGCTCAGGTGGTTTGGGCATGTCGAGTGAATGAATGAGGAAAGAATGGTAAGAAAGATATATGATGCAAGTATTGACGGCGCCTGAAAGAGAGGGCGACCACGGAAGACGTGGCATGACCAGATTAACCAGACACTGGAAGATGGTCCTGTTGGAAGCCTGAACAACCGTCGAGCTTGCATGCGAAGATGTATGAATGTAGACGAAGCGAAAGTTGTACGTCAGGACAGAAGAGTACGGCGCTCTATCCTCTCTGCCTAACCCCACGGGGAAACGGCGTGATGGTAAGTAAAGGGTAGGTACTCGAAGGACACGGACATTAAGCACATCGGGGGTTGACACGATTGGATTAAATGAGTCGTGAAAATTGAGTAAAAAATTGTCTATATTTTTAGGGAAACGGTCGCCAGGTGGCACGCGGCAGGTGCCGGTACGGCCTGGCACGGGAGGGGATTGTTCGATGTCTCCCGAAAAATTACAACAATCGGGGTAATTTGTTTACTACGCGCCATTTGATCGCGAGGTGCATGGGGGTGTTCGAAAAGTGACGAATCTTCCGGAAGGCAGAAATGCATTTATTACTCCCTTTATATTAACTCGTGGCGTCTGCTTGCTAGCCGTCAACAAAAACTTTGGATCGATTTTTGACCCTTTTCCCGTGATCCAATCGAGCTGAAACTTGGCAAGTAGACTCGTGGCGACGATCAAGAAGATCTATCGAATTTTCGTTGAAAAAAATTAATAATTATAGTATTATTTAGGATTTTTGGAAATTTTATTGGTTTTCCAAATTGGAATCATTAGAAAAGTTTGATTACGGCGGCCCGATAACGTCGCGGAATATTTTCTAAATTTGAATTACTCCGTCGGTATGCATAATAGGTACTTCACTACGAATGTCGAAAATCTAAATTGACTGACAAATGTTTTTAGAATTTAATCTTCAAAGCATGAAGTGTCTTATCAAAGCTGAAAACATCTGACATTTTAGAAATATATTAAATTACTGTAAGTTTAGTGTTATGTTATATGTTTTAATTCGTCTTTAATTATTGTTATATTTTACAAAGAAAGGGAGTATAGTAAAAACTTGGTTTTTATGGGTTACTTTTTTTATACAAACTATACTTACTCTAATTTCCTTCAAAGAAGTCCCCCTGGTAAAGCACATACCTCTCTCGGCGTCCCGCCATGTTGGAAACACTTCTGTGACGCATCTTTTGAAATGGTGTTCAGCTGGGTCGTCGCGTTCAGCTCTGCTGCATTTTTAACTTAAGGTACTGATACACACGCTTATTAGTGGCGCGTGAGCATGTGCAGTATTGACGTTCTTTAGACCTTGCTCATTAGTGGCATGTGTATACGGATTGCTAGTAATAAGCATGCTCATTAGTGGCATGCCCAAAAATCAGCCGTTATTGTTATGCTAATGTCATTCACAATGAGAAGGAGTTTCTTTTGAGTATGCGTGAACAGGCTTGCTTATTATGAGCACTTATGTCATTCGCGGCAAGTATCGATTATTAATGCGATCTTCTTAGTCCGCGACAGATCAAACAGATATGGCGCGTTGCGGAGATGATAAAACATTACTTTTCGTGACTTATTATAGGAATCACGAATGTCTGTGGAATACTCGGTCACCGCTATGTAAATATAATATAGCAAGAAATAATGTTTATGAAATTTTATTAAAAGACATTAATGATTCAAATCTTACAATAAAAATTATAAAACTAAAATCAAAAATATTTTTATTTATTGGTTCACTCGAATTTTCTATTTCAGTTTGCAGTTTCCGTTTCGAACAAGAGCGTCTCTATTCTACGACAAAAGCATGCCAGTAATAAGATTAAACCAAGGAACTGTTTTGATTTATTGGTTGAATTTTCTATTTCAGTTGGCAGTTCCATTTTGAACAAGAGTTCCTCTCTATTGTATGACAAGAGCAAGCCACTAATAACCATGTGTGTTTGATTGTTTGCTTTGAGCATGCTTATATATGAGCATGCTTAAAGTAAGCATGCTAATAATGAGCAAGTGTGTACAGTTGTTAGGGCATGCTAGTTTTGAGCATGCTAATGTGCATGGCAGTAGATTTCAGCGGATGAATTTTTAATAATCCATTTAAATTACTGTAGTGATGCTTCAACATTTTATACAAAATAACAGTGATGTAAAAGATACCCTGTACAAAGTATCTGGAATGCAAGATACTTTAAAATCAAGTATTTCAGATACCAGATACAAATAACTTTTTGGAATGGTATCTGAACACAAAATACGCATCTTCCAAATACTTTTTAAAGATAAAATCCTTTTGTAAGAAAAGACATATTTTATTGAATGTAAGTTTACTTTTTTACGTGAATTATTTACGAATAAATCGCGTTGATCGCTCAAATGCGACAAAATAAAATATTATATTTTTAAGGTTTTAATTGAGTAAAACCAGTTCTTCAAACATTTTGTCGCTCATTTTTCTTCGATGAGGTCTCATTACAGGTACATCACTGGAAAAAAAAGTATCTTAACAATCTTAGTATTTACAAAATACTAACATACCAAAAGAATGTAGGTATCTAAATACAAGATGCAAGATGAATATTCAAAAAAGTATTTCAGATACAAGATGAAAATCCGTATTTTGTATCTTGTATCTGTATTTCAAATACTAGTATCTTGGATAAGTCGCATCTCTGCAAAATAAGTCAAAAATTTTTGTAAAAAAAATGCAAATCTTCGTAACTGTCTCCATTTCACCTAAAGTGTAAATAATAATAATAATAATAATAAGTCTTTATTTCAGCTTGTTGAGAAAAGACTCTCACCTCGCCGTATAGATATATATACATATAAGTAAAAATAGAAAACCAACAACAGACATACAAGTAGAATAAGAAATAAAAACATGTCGAAATTAAAAATAGAAGTAGAAAATAATAATAAAAATAAATAAATACATAAAAAATAATGGAGAACAGTCACTGTTGCATAATTAGTGTCCATCTTTTATGCATTGGGGAGTCAAGCCACATAGCAGCTGCTTGAATAATGGACATCCTCTTTCTTGCGCTAGCTATCTTCAGTCGTTGGAGAGCAGCAAAGCCATGGACCCTGTGTTCTGCGAAAATATGAGATGCACTGCAACGCCAAGGTAGACCGAGCATTCTCCTGAAGGCATTATTACGTATATTTCACTCTCATAGAGTTATAGGATATTTTCTAAAGAATGTTTTCTGTTCAAAATTGAACGAGGAAGACTCCCACGAGGTTTTTGCTACTGGCTACGACGCAATGTTCCCTGTAAGGTGTGCGCATGTTTTACCCTCCGCACAGTCAATATTATAAAACAAAGTTTCCTTTGCCAGATTCTAGTTTTGCTCGAATGCATGAAACATACATGCACAATGCAATTTTCATAAAATTAATTACCTACTTTCTAGTGTTTTTGCTTTGGGCCATTGAATCTCCTATGGTCGGTCCTTTAATATAAGTATTCCATTTAAGAAATTAGGTACAATAGAAATGCGACAAAATTCGGAGAAAGGTTTTTTACGTAGTTAAAAATTTAATAAGAATAATTTTTAATAAAAGCCAAAAAACTACATTTTTATAAATGTTTCTTTTGAAAAAAATCACAACATACAAATATATAGATTCAATATAAATAAAAGTAAAATTCTACAAGTTTAGTATTTAATATATTATATCAACGAATATTTTTTTCTTTTTTATTTATTTCAAAAATGATCTTTGTTAATGTTGTTATTACATTAAATCACTGTGATTAATAAATACCCTAAAAATATAAATTTTAATGACAAATTGTATGTGTGTTTATGGGGGGGGGGGTGAATTTATCGCTATACGCACATATGCGTCAAACATTTGCTACGAGACACCCTGTACAAATCATCCAAATATAAATAAATGAATAAATCGAGATTGATCACAATGCAGCATCCACAAGAGGACTTAAAAAATAGCAGCGCTGACAAAAAACCCACTGCGCATGATTGCAATTCGTATGCGTCAATTCATCCCCAGACTTGCCTCGGGCCGCACCACACCATCGTCCGTTCGAACCAGCCTCTTCGCGGTGCCGTCCCGCGCTGGGGGAGCGGAGCGCGAGCGGCGTTGTGCAATTCGACCCGCAGTTCCGGTCGATTTTCCGCCCCCTCCCTAGCCGGCCGGAGTGACGTCATCCAGCCCGTTTCTGCTGCCTTCGTGGAGACGGTAGCGACATTGACATATTTTTCAAGAAGTATCTTTATACTGTAGTGAATCGTCACGTTCGGGTCGGTGACGCTGAATCGGGCTTACTCGGCTCCATTCGTCATCAAGCGCGCTCACTGATGTTATATGATGTATTATAGGTCGACCACAATCAAAAGGCGATTCCCTAGCTTTGTCCGGTAAGAAGAAAAAAGAGGGGGAATGTTGCCTGGCAAGCCCGTATTACAAGCCCGATATGATATTCCAAATAAATATATACTTTTTAGTTTAAAAAAGGTTACTTACTTACTAGAAAAAATTATTTTGTATTAATTTTTTGCGTCGTAACAACGCACATAGTTTTTGCGCGCATTCTTTTGAATGCGGTCTAATTTTTTTCGGAATTTGGATAAATTTTTACAAGGGAAAAATTTCAGCTTCGATGAGGTGGCGAAAACGCTTTTATAGAATTCATCGATTCCCTTCCTCGTAATTTCTATAGCAAAGATAACAATGGCCAATACTTCGATTGATTAAATATACAGGGTTATTTGGAAAACATTAATAACCTCGCGGGACTATATTCTTGCTTTAATTATGAGTCGAAAATGTTTAAGTAAACATGACCTAATTTTAATAGTTATTTTATTTTATTTTATTCGGTCATCCAACAGGGAGATACAATCGCTTGGTAAGATGAAATACAAAAAAAATAGTTAAATGTCTCCCACAATTAAAGGACAACACAAATAAGACATAACCATAGATAAGTCAATTTGACAATGATAGATAAAACATCATTGAACCGATTGTTCCAAATTTAACCTTAACATAGACATAAAGGGGATATGCATAGATCAAGGAGGGGGACGAGTTTCTGGTATCTGCCTCACCATATGACGATACTCTTCATAGTTAGTGTTAAAAATATCTATTGAATTTAAAAGGTAATTATAATCTGAGCATATGCGTGGAATGGTGAGGATTTCCTATTGTTGGTTTGGTAAGTTGGAAGGGAAAAGAGGTACTTCTGTCTGGTAGGTCGGAATGGGACGTGGAAAGCTAGCAAGCTGGTGATTTCAAGACAATCAATAAGGTTTCCAGAGTTTTTATTATTTTATTTAACTTGTATTGAAACGAATAAATTTTTCGTAATCGAAGTTACCGTAATGATAGTCCAACGTTTTACAAAAAATAATTCAGAAATATTGAAAAAAAAAAGCAAACTTAGATGTCGCGTACCTTCATAACTATATATATATTAAGGTCATGGCTGCTTCAACGTTTTCGACCCATAATGAAAGCGGGAATATCGTCCTGCGAGGTTATTAACGTTTTCCAAATAACCCTGTATACTTTTCATAAAAAGATAATTTTTCGACTTTTTCTATATAAAACGGCAATTTCATAAGTAAGTAAGGACCTGGTATTTAGTTTGTTGTGGTCCTCGTCGCTAGGTGGAGTGCAGCCCGGCTGGAGTAACGACCGGCCTCCCAGCACCGCGGGCACCAGCCGCAGGTACCTGCCCAGGGCGGCCGCCTGGTCGGGCAGTGCCGGATTATGTTGTTAATCTTATCACAAGGCCGGATTTAATTAAATTAAATTCTCCTTCCAGAATTTTCTAGAGCAGGTTTTTCCGGAAACTTCTAGACTCACCGACACAGTCGGCGCGCCTATTTTGAAACAATCTGAAGCATTTGCGGCCTTCCTATAACAAAACAATGTGCTAGAAAGCACATTTTCGTCACCCACTCCCACCCACGCGCAGCCACCCCCACCAAACTCGCACATTTATAATGTGACACCAAGGACTATCTACTACCACAACCACCAGGGGGTGGTAGTATCTGGTTGTGAAGAAAACTTGGCGGATAGGGAAACACGGGGTCGGTATGGTTGAGGGAGAGGATAAGAGAGATAGAGAGAGAGAGAGATGAGATAGAAGATGAAGATAGAGAGAAGAGAGAGAGAGATAGAGAGATATATATAATATATATATATATAGATGTATATATTATATATATATATATATATATAATTGATTATAAAATGAGGAATATAAAATCAAAGGCAGGAATATCCCACTAAGACCACGGGACCCCCGTTCCTTAAGCCTTTTCTTCAATTAAAGCAAGAAAAAACGTCTCACGCATTCAGCATTGAGGTTATACGCGAGTCTTGTTGTGCACGATGCTCGTCTACTCGAATCTCGATACTCGCATGCACACACACACTCGTATATA